>JAOBRD020237880.1:1484-24794 GCA_027575215.2 Hydrozoanthus sils
TTCCATCCTGTACCACTATTCTGCTCTATACTACTATATGGGACATTAGTATGATAGTAATGCATCGATCAAATTGAAGCTTAAACATCCTCCCCCCCAGGCATTTGACCAGCTTTCATGGCTGCGGGGACGGGAATTTGCCACCAGGATGTGTCCTGGGGGTCAGGCATTTGAATGTAAGGGAGGGGGAGGCTCTGGCATTTAAACAAACTGAAATACCTGATCGAACAATTCATAGTTCTCACAGTGACCTCGCATGACATAAATCAAAGCATTTCTCAAACAAAATACTATGTTTAAAATGGCCCAACCTTTTAAGCACATACAGTACAATATTAACAACAAATACTGTGATAAAAACAGCTCACTGTGACTGAATTCGAGTCTTCTTCGGATACGATTCAATTGTTTGTCATGGTCAGGGCAGCTTTGTAAACAATCAGCCCAACATCACCACAAGCCCAAACCCACCCCAGGCTCCAACTCGCCCAAGGATGGACCTGAAGTGATTGGCGAAGAGCAAAATGGCAGATTGTACTGTTGCAGAAGGTGTCAGAAATGAATAAATTGCACCAAAGCTGCCAAAAAAGCTGCCAAGAGACCCGAGCTAGAAAACAAGCACAGCTGACTACATAAGACGCCTAAGTTATGTTTTGTCATTAGAAGCCGTGATTGAAAGAAACTAGACAATATAAAGATTTATCTTGCTTTATACATATTTTAATAGTTGCATTTAAGAAGGTTTTTAAAATAAAATACAACAATGAATCATCGCATGGCAGTTCGATTTTGTAAAGTACGAAGAAATGAGAAATCAATGCATTTTTTCAATTTCAGTCCCGGGGGTGGGGGCATTTGATCGGCAATCTTGTCCCGGGTGGGCAATTTGAGCAAAAACACTTCAAAAGTTCAAATGCCCGGGGGTTGTCTGGATGAGGATGTTTAGGTTTCGATTTGATCAATGCATAAGAACAAATGTAAGAAATCTTACCATTGGCTTTGCAACACTGTAGTTCTCACATCCATCTTGAGTAACAAAAATCCCTAGTATTGCGCATGTCACTCGTAATAATAATCTGCACAAGAAAAAAAAATTAAAAAGTAACTTCACAATTTATAATTATCATAAAAAGCCTCACAAATTCTATGGAAGAGTTTTTGAACAACTTGGCACCCTCCAGTTAAAGATGAACTGAATGTCAACAACACTTGGACACGAGTGACCTAAACTAAATGAAAAATAATTTGTCCCAAGTGTGAGTGACAAATGGTAAAACTCTAGACTAACCAAAACCCAGAATCCTTTTCATACCCTGAGACCAGGAATTCAATTCAATTATCTGAGATGAAAAAGACACTCATCAAACTTCTAAGCATACTGTTGAGATTGATGGAAATCATTGAACAATTGAAAACTTGTGAGATAGCATCTTTTGCCAAATGTTTGACTGTCTGACTTTTTCTAATTATTTCAAAAGCCATGTCCAAAGCTCCAAAATGGATGGTCATGTTATCATTGGAGGAAGAAAAACTGTTGACAGAATGTGAAAAAAAGGTATACCAATTATTGGACAAATCTTCTGAGCCGTATGTGTAAAAACAGTTTGGCATAAATGTAAAACGACAGATTTAAATTGTACAGACTTGACATATTAATTAGTTGTTGGTTTGATACAATAACATATATGTACACAATTACTGTAAATAAAAGGCTCGTTTCTTCGGAAATATCCAACCTAAATTTAGCAGCTGTTTACTAACTGCGCAACACTTTATCAAATTTTTCGACTTATTTTCTTTGAACGTGGAAGTTCGATTTATGCTTTTATTAGGTAAACAATGAAATCCGCCTTTAGAAGACCAATTCTTGTGAAATTACCATAACTAAATTGATTCGTCAATTAAAGCCATTGTCTTGACTTTTAACTGAAGAGTTTTCGGGGAACTATTCAAAATGTCCAAAACTTATTCAATGAACCTGCAGTCCACGTACCTTCGCGGAAGAGACGATTTGGGTAACACAGAAACCACGATCAGCAGTTGCAAGGCAAAGAATAGTCGAAACAACAACAAACAAATGCCCACTGGTGTGTAGAGAAACAACAAAAACAACGGTGTTCCACTTGGTAACCTATTTGCAGAACATAAAGGGCACGTGTTCAAAACGAGACACAGAAATTCCCTTACTCAACACAACTCGACACAATTTCATGAATGACCGAAGCGATTTAGTAGCTTTACCGACCTGTGATGGTAGAATAGCTCTGACAACGCTGCTTTGCGGTTCATCTTACTTTGCTAAACAAAATAGTTAGTCATCAAAACTCTATCGTTTTCAAGGATGTTGTGAAATTCTATCAGAGAAGGATTTTACTGGAAAAATAAAAAATAAAACAAGAAAAAGCTATTCAGCGGTTGCTCGTTGATTCGCCCCAGACCTCCGGCGAGCATAAAAAAAAGAAGCATGCGAGATTTTTCTTAGCATTCATTGTTTTCTGCTAGTCCTGCTTATCCATTTTGCAACCAAACCAGATCTCAGTAAAATGTTATCTAGTTGCAAGGGGTTGTTAGAAAGTAAAAAATATCATTAGATTTATTTTGCTTTCATTCACAAGACGTCACGTTGCTTTCGAATTGCTTTGTAGCCACGCATTAGCAAGTAATTTTCTAAGATGGCGTCTGCAGAGGAAGAAAATGAAACTGATGCGAGTGTTGCCAAATTAAATGACAAGGATCATGATCGAATTGAAGAAAGTGCGAGATTAATAACGGAAAATGAAAGAACTGAAAAAGAGATGTGTGAAATGAACGAACAAGATAAACGAAACAGCCAAAGCGAACTTGAAGACGATTCAGATTGTAAGTTTTATGATGCAATGGAGTCACCCACTCCTATGTCAGAAAACCAAACGAACTCTAACGATACTTTACGAGATGCACCTGAGGAGAAGAAGGAAACTGAAGATATAAATGATGAGAGGGAAGAAGAAATCGAGCTTAAAGAATTTGATGAAGATTTAACTCCAGAACAAAGAGAGGTTGGTTTTCATTTTGTATTCAACAGTAAGTTGAATCTAGTAATTAATATTCAGTATAACTAGTTTATCTGGTAAAGAAATATTTGCGAGGATGGTTTTACTGAGAATCCTCATAGATCTTCCTTTACCTTTTGGCTAAATTTCCGTACTCACCCATACTTAATTAGGCATACGAAGGTATTGATCTTCAGACCAAAATATCGGAGATAAACCTCGCTTTACAAGCAATCAAAACTTCTCATTATCATGGCTAGGGTTAGGAGTAATGGTTAGGGTTGGTGTAAGGATTATATCTTTTAATTGCTAAAATGAAAATGTGGAGTTTGGCAACCATAAATTGTATGAAAATGTGAATTTAGACGGCCATTACTGTATGCATAATTAAGTATGGGTGAGTATGGAAATTTTACAACAGTTAGTACTTGTGCTGCCCACCTCTGTGGACCAAGAATCGAATTCTGGTTTTCCCAATTGGGCTGAAATTTGTCAATCTCAACTTGCCTCTCATGGCCTCTCTGGATACTCTGGTTTTTCTCCCTCAACAAAATTGACACCCAGCTACATGTTTTCGGTCCTACCTGATTGAGCTGCATCCTTGACAATTCAGTTCATGACTGCAATTAAGGGTGGTTAGCTCCCTAGATATTATTGATATTATTATTATTATTATTATTATTATTATTATTATTGTTATTATTATTATTATCATCAACCTGAAGATTTTGGTCATGAGAAGGGAGATTTCAGGTAAAACCTGGAGACTCTTATCATTCATGCAATCATTTATTATAATTTCCTGCCCAGACCCTTACAAGTTACCCCAACCAGTGACAGTTTAGCATTAAGAAGATTAAACATACAAAGAAAGAGAGATGCACTTCCTCCATATGATCTATTTTCAGAATTTGGTTATCAATGTGTTTGTGGGGAGAAAGAAGAAAATAAGAGAAATGCTATTTTATAGATACTATGCATAGATAGCTCTTTTTCTCCCGTCCCTGCCCCTCCCCTCATAAGATGGAACTAAATGGTAGAAGGTTGACAAGCTGGCCATTTAATAAGTAACTGATATCTTGATCATAGCCTGCATAGCAGTTGTTTTTTAGGGGAGAAGCAGGATTGCGATATTAAACGTGTGAGTAAAAGAAGGACCTGGGGACTGGAAGGAGAAAAACAGCCTGCCCGAACACTAGCTGTTTTGATTACCGCCCCAATCACGGACTTGACATCTGTCAATGTCATAGAGTGCTAGCGATGCGTGAAAATGAACAGAAACTCACGTTGGAACAAATATAACTTTGACAGTTCAATGGCAGCGAAATGTGAAACGGTAGTTAAACTAGCGAAGAGAGGAAGAATGTCGAAAGGAGAAACAGCGAATGATTTTTATTGGTCGTTGAAGCTGTGCTCTAAAAGGAAAGTTGGGAGATTTTGACAAAACTGATTATTTTTACAGAAATGTTGTTTTCCATGTAATGGAATAGAAAGAATCATTCTCTCGTCCGATCGGCCAATTGATGTGAAGACTTGATCGGGACACTTGTAGAAAAATCGTACACGGTTTGTAAAGTTTGTGGCAGAAAAGCAAGAAATGCACAGACAATAATGTAGAAAATGAAGCCGACTGATTCAAATGACAACTTCCCACTATGGCAAAATCAATTGTAAACAAATTTTTAGTAGCAAACAAAAGATCTAGAAAGACAAATGCTACTGCAAAAATGAAATGAATTTTAATATCAATATAGAAACATTATTATTTTACCAACAATCATTTTATAATAAAACTCAGACAACAATTTTCTAAATCTTACAGTGTTTCAATAGCCACCACTAATTTTGAAACTTTCAAAATACTACCAAGTGATGTCTCAGCCACTGCTGTCTAGACATGTGTTTTAATTGTCTTTTACTTTATGCCAAAATTAATCTAAATGTTGTATAACTTAAGAAAATATTTTTTCTTAACTCTTTGAAGGTACAACATGAACTTCTTGCAAAATTTTCCCATGCATTCGCCATTTGTCAAACACAAAGTGCAAATGCAAATGGAAAGAAGTATTTGATCGAACGGACTGTAGTAGCCGCATATTGACTGCTTGCTGACAGATCGATAAAAATCAGCCAACCATATTTCCTGTCCCTCAGTGGACAGACTAATCAAAAAACCCTAGTCTCTGGGCAGGCTGTTTTTCCTCTCTCTCTCCCCAGGCCTTTTCTTCACTAGTGCATCTCCATTAAAAAACAGCCACTATGCAGGCTATCTTGATCAGGATCAAGTATCACTGGCTACAAGTCCAGCCAGTGGTTAGAAACAATTTTGAACCCATGACCAATAATTTTGCATTTAAACCCAATAGAGCCACGTTTTCTCCTAATCAATTACTTCCTACTTGTTATTACAGTACTTAATTGAGTATTCTTATCTTATTTACTTTATTTCTTGTTTTTCTTCTTGTTAGGAAAGAAAAATAGAGGCAAAACAATATAAAGAACAAGGAAATGATTATTTTAAAAAATCAGGTAATCATGTTAATTGTTGGGTGCCAGGCTACCTAAAGTTTTGCTTTCCAAATGTCTTATAAAGTTATAGTTACTTCACAGAATGAACCTAGTAACATTTAATAATGATTAATATGTAATGTCTCAAAATTTTGATTTTAAAATTTCGAGGATTTGCATTTACTCAGAGTGGAAATCCTGGAAAGCTCTGGAAAATATTTGAAGCCCTGAAAATCCCTGGAAACCCCTTGAAAAGTCTTGGAAATTTTTTCTCAAGCCCTGGAAAATTTCATAGAACTTTATTGAAAAAATTAAATTTGGTAAATGATGCATTTCAATTAAGATTTTAGACTTAGATTTGCATGCCGGTATTACAATAAATTAATACAAATTTTTATGACATTAACTCTTAAAACGGTAAACTTTAAACAGGTGTTTTAGAACGTTATTATTTTCATTCCGGGTTTAAAGAACCCTTAAAAAGCCCTGGAAAAATGAAAAAGCAGCCCTGGGAAACCTGTATTTTTTGAAATTCTAAAGGTGTACAAACCCTATTCACTAAAAGCTATAAATAACTAAAACAAACAATCAAAATTCTTTTACAAGTGCAGATATGTTAAAGTTTGCAGATTTACTGAGGGGTCTAATCAAACCCTTTTTTTAGTTGTGTTGAAACATGTTAAATGCTTCTCTTCCCAATTATAACCCTACCAACAATTTTCGTGCAATCTCATTGGATAAAACACATCACATGGTACAAAATCAGAAGTAGGTTATCAGCAAATATACTTCTTCCAACTTGATAACTGCTCTGCAATTTTGTTTTCCATTTCAAATTAAAACGACAAACATTTTGGACAAGTTTAAATTGATAGACAAGAAAATTAATCATTTTCTGAGTCTAACATCTAAGGTTTTTAAAATGCCTGGTTTCAAAGGCAGTGCCAGACAGCACAAAAAAGCCGACAAAGTACGCTGTAAGTATTTCAAGGTAAAAAAAGCTGTGAGTCCACTTTCACGAAACAACAGTTTCAATAACAAGCTTAACTAAACCTATCAAGTCTCTAAAGTTCCATTAAATATCTTAAGCATAAAACTGAGCATTCACATTACATCCAACTTCAATTAGTGTGGAGAGGTGAGAAATTTTCATTGCTGGCTACAATTGTGCACAAAGATTTTTCAAAGAAAAAATTATTGGGAGGGTTATAAAACAAATAATTTTTTTTTTGGCTTACTGATATATCCTTGGCTGATAGATTGTCCCCAAAACTTCTCAGTTGCCCTCAAAGCTTCGCTTCTCAGCCAACTGTTTATTTTTCAGACAATCTATCAGCTGCGGACATTATCCTCCGATATACCAGTCACTTAAGGGTTTATTTACTAATTAACCCTTTAAGTCCTAGTTGTCAAGGTATAAATTCTCCCAACTAGAGCCCAGACTTTTCATTAAACAAGTTTGGGAGAATTTTACTTTTCATCTTCAGTAGTTTGATTTGTTTGATCAAATCTCAATTTCTCATTACCAAATGTCTGGTTTTTTTTCTCATGTTGATGTTGATAACTCAGACTGGAACTGAAATGGTTATTTTAATCAAAAAATATTACATTCCTGCCATCTTACCCTGCTTTAGCAAAAACCTAAATAAATGAAACTTGTGGCCATGTTCAAACTCTGAAAGCTAGGCTGTGCTGATTGAAGGTTTTCCAATGATGGTTTATATTTAGAGTATGTTGAGGCAAAGGAATTGTACACAAGAGCTGTAAGGACATGTCCCAAGGAATTCAAGCAAGAGAAAGCCATATTTTATGCGAACAGGGCAGCTTGTCTGGTGAAAATGGTAAGTTGTAACCCTGTGGAGAGAACGGGTAAGGCAGAAGTGAAGTTTAGTTACTTTAAATTAAGGTTGTAAAATGCTGTATATTTGGCATTTTAGGGTGGGGTTAGAAAAATCTACAGGCCTGATTTCTGAGCAGGTTTGCAAGCTTCACTTTTGAGCTACCAAAAAAAGTCGAAGGGGTAAGTTCTACATGGCCAAAATGATTGGTTGTTGTGGATGTTGAACCTTGTCTTAATTCTTTTAGCCCTGTCCAGTTTATCAACACCTAAATTCTCTCTTCAAAATTCAAACAAAATACTCCAAGAATTAATGTTTGATACTAAAAAAAAGGAATGATCAAACAGGAAACTATGTATACTGAAGATGAAAAAAAAATTATATTTAACTTTTTGAATTCAAGGAGTAGGTTCAAGTTTTGAGAAATTGGCAACAGATCATACTGTAGGCCATGAAAGGGTTAAAAGCTTGATTTTTGTGACTTTTAGCAAGAATATTACCAAAAGAACTTGGAAACTTTTTAAGGAACTTGGAGGTCTGGATTAGTTTAGGACAAAGAAACCCAAAATTTTCAACCTTTTTTACTGAAATAGAATCATTGTCACATGAGTAGGATAGCAGCAAGCACTCTAATCTCTAATCACAGTTTTTCAGATTTCAACTGTTTATGAGCTTTTGTGACAATGTTTTTGCTCCTAAATGTAATATTGATAAATTCAATATTATTTCTAAGTAAAAAGTGTCAACTGAAGGTAAAATGAACATGAGATCCACCAAGAGTGTGACTAATAATTATCCTAATAGAGCAAAGGAACTGCAAATTGATTTTTTGAAATTCATTTAATATGCGAGCAAGCAGCCATTTGTACTGGTTATGTGAATATTGCCCTACACTAAGATTTGGTTTTAATTAGCATTAATAAATAACTAACTATTAAATAAATATATAAACATGTATTCAAGACTTGAGATGGGAAAAGGGTGGGGGATTTTGCAACTTTGTAAAATAAATCAACTGAAGGTAGACTTGATTTTTTCTTGAGAATATCAAATATTTATCTAGATAATGATATATATCATTCACTACAGTATATCACTCACATGAACTTATGAGATCATGCAATGTGCAAATTTCCTATACCAGTACTCTTTTTTTAAAATTGATAGGAAATAGATTAATTCATAAAAACTTTAACTGTTTTTATTTAACATCATATACTTAGGACCAACACAAGGAAGCAATAGAAGATTGTACAAAAGGTACACTTTTACATTTGATAACATCATTGTTACATTCAAAATAATTTTTAATCAAGCTCATTACTAAGCCTACCAAACCTATAACCTTATGAAACTGGCTTCTATAATGATAGATCTAGTTTTTGTACCCTATATTTTCTGTGAGATGTGGCAAGCAGCTGCACCCATAACTCTATCACTTTATATTAGTTGCTGACTCTTTCTCTCATTGGGAGAATCATATATTACTATGTGTGATGGCCATTTCATGCCCTCATGGTAGATTAATTAAGGTTCTTTCTTGTACATCTCACTTGATGTGTTTAATAATCTTTCCAGCTCAGCATATTTTGACAATACAAAAATGCCAAATTCAACTTCATAATAGTTTCAGATCTGGTCTATTTTTCAAATGCCCAAAGGAAGGGTTCCCTCTTAGCCTCCATGAAACTCGTGCCATCACAGGGCCAGCAGAGTTGAGTTACTTTTTTGGGGGATGGGGAAAGGTTGTTGCAAGGAAAACTGACTCTCAAACCACACTATATTAATCCCAAGTATCATAATCAGATCTTTTCTCTAAGTTTGTGTTTGTGTTTTCCAGCCTTAGATCTCAATGATGACTATTTGAAGGCGCGACTAAGGAGAGCACAGTGCTATGAGCATCTGGACAAACTAGAAGAGGCCTTAGAAGGTATGAATTAACCTGAGGTTTGCATAACAGGGCTTTGAAGTGATATATGTATGAGACAATTTAGGTAACAATGGCAAAGACTGAAGGACAGGTTTTCAAATGTTTGGGGAGGAATTGGCTAAAATAACCCACCAGTCTCCTTGTTTATCAAATCAGACTTCATACAGGGTTCATACTTGCCCTGGAAATCCTAAAAATCCGGGAAAATTTTGAAGCCTGGAATTCCTGGAAACCCATGGAAAAGACTTGGAAAATGTTTATTTCACAATTGATGTACACATTGTTAACATGAGTCCATGGTTGTTTAAACAGGTGATTGTGAACATTATTATTTTCATTTTGGGTTTAAAGAGCACTGAAAAAGCCCTTGAAAAATAAAAAACAGCCTTTGAAACCCATGGTTTTTGAACTATTGAAGGTGTACGAATCCTGTTCACAATGATAAACAGCTATTGAGTCAAATGAAGGTTTCTACAGCTCTAGGTTGTTGAAGAGTCATACGATGCCACTGATAACAATTCTTCTTATTATAAGGTGTAATGTTATGATAACAGCACACAAGTTTATAAAGACAAAAAACTTAGACATAAATATATATATATGGATATTGATCAATGAATTATTGTCATCCCAGTTCAAACCTTGATTATAATCAAATCTTATTTTTTAAGATATCATACTATTTGTTAAATAAAAATAGTTGAATTTCGTTTTAAAAGTGTTACTGGTAATTCAAGTGCTGACGGCCATAATTATGTCTAATAACAATATATGTCACTCTTTTATTCTAATAGTTTAATCAGATTGTATAGCTTTTTTTCCACTTTGGGTTATTTTACTCATTATGGTAGCATTGACTTGATTGTCTTTTCTTGTTAGATTACCAAAAAGTGTTTGACCGAGATAGATCATCGCATGTAGCAAGAGAAGCTTTAATGGTAGGTGCATACTTAATGGTAGTTACTCCTCAGTTCCAAAGTTAGGGAATAGTTTTTGAAAAAAAAATTTGCTTTGTCTGTGAATGAAAAAAGCTAGATTAAGAACAACCAAGTGTTTTTTTAAGATGTTCTGATGGTAATAAATCCCTGATCTAGAGTTGCCTATTTGTGTTTGAGCTTTGTATGTATGTTGCCACATAAAATATCTGTCTGTTACACATTCAAAGCCAAGTTCTTAGTTGTAAAAAAAGGCCTTTCATAGTTGGAATGGATTTATGCTAGTTTTGAAAAATAAAATATTATACCCTCTGCTACAGAACTTCTCTTGTTCAGACATTTTTTAGACAGTAAGTGACTTTGTGTGAAATGTTCAATTCACCCAATGGTTATGAAGAGATAATAGGGATAATGTAAGGAGAAATGACAACTCCATCAAAAATCTCTCACATTTTGCATTAGATCCTTCCTTTTATTTCCCATTGAACTGCACTCTCAAATTTACAGCTTTTCATATATATAAGCTCCTCACAAAAAAATTATTTGGAGTTTCAAAGCTGAACTAAATGAAGATTGGAGTTGATAAAATAGATGGAATACATTTGGTAAACTTTTGTGTGACAGGTGTAATATTGACAGTTTTCTTCTCTGACTTTCAATTGCCTTTTTCAACAGAGATTACCTGAGGAAATTAAAATAAAACATGAAAAAATGAAGGAGGAAATGATAGGTATGTTGGAAGCTTGGTATTGCAGTTGTATATTAATATATTTAATAAAAAAATAAGAATTATAAAGTGTTTTAATTTTTATTATAAAGTTAAATAATCAAGAGTTTAGTGCAAAAACAATGCTAACAATTTTGGGTTGCTTAATTTGAGTTCTTGACATATTTCTGTAAGGTTTTTACCTGTTGTTAATTTGCTATCATTTTTTTTTAAAATGTGCAAACTTTACTAATTAGGTGACATGAAAAAGTTTGTGTTAGAAACTTTCACAATCATGTGGAGTGTGCGTATTCCTCTGTTTTTACAGGCCACAGGTCCTGTTACCCTGACAAAACAATGGGAAATAAACACTGCAAATCATTATGAACAACCATACAAACTAAGGAAAAAACGAGTTAACTTATAAAATTATCTTGGAAATCATGGTATTTATAAGACCTAAGGCCTGCCAAAACAGTGGAACACACACTTTGCACATAATTATTATGAAAGTGCCTTATAAAAAATATGTCTCAAGAGTTTTGGAATCCTTTTCTGAAACCTTCAAAGTTAATGTGAGTGCTTTGTTTAATGATGAAATTGCATTTTCTGTAGCCTTTAATTGACACCTCTAAATGATGCCTTAGTAAATTGAATCATTTTTTATATAATTTATGATATTATCTTATAAACATGGTCTTTTTTGGGAAATGTTGGACTAATGTCTTGATGAATAGGCCAAGCTTAGTGACAGAGGTTGAGGTCTGAGATTTTCCAGTAACTTAAGATAAATGAACTAGGTTAGTACATTATTTTTTAATGACTTATTTTGTATGAGTTTTGTAAGGAGAACTGAACTCATTGGCTGGGACTGAAAGGATTAAAGAAAACGATTCTTAGGGCCTCCACTGACTAGATGATAAGTTTTTGACAATTAAATGTGGTTGACAACCAAAAAACAGTCTGTGGGAGAGTTTGTCAACAAGTATACCTGACAAAAATTTACGTTGTTGATGACTAGTTGTTGACAACATAAAAATTTTCTCATTTAGTTGTTGACAACCTCTCCCACAGACTAGGTATGTTTTTTGGTGGTCAACCACATCACAAAAAGTATTATTGACCACTTTTAGTTGTTGACAACAATCGGCTGTTGATAGAGGCTGTTAAAAATTGATACAATTTTTTATCTTGCATGTTCTCAGGCAAGCTAAAGGATCTTGGGAATGTGTTCCTCAAGCCGTTTGGTTTGTCAACAGACAATTTCAAGTTACAGCAAGACCCAACATCAGGAGGTTACTCAGTCAATTTTCAAAAATAACAAAATTGCTTCGATTCAATTATTGAAAAAAACTTTTTTTATGTACATATTAACTGAATTAAGCTACTTTTCAAACCAATAAAACAATCAAATGGAATTTGACAGGACTGTGAATATTTTTGGATGTGAATTAATTTTTATTGATGTCCTTGCCACATAGATAGCGGTTTATAGCTCTACATAATTACATTACTTATAATGACGACAGTTGACTGCTAAAATTCAGTGTATTGACAATGCCCTCTAAGTGGTATGTAAAAGGTCGATAGCGAACTCAAGTGTTATTAAAGAAAGACAGTTCTTTACTAACAAGTATTTGTTGTCAGAAAAATTATTTTGCCACCCTCCATCTACTGTGCTACAATCCTGAACACTCACGAGGGGCTAGGTCACTAACTATAAACCGTTAAGTGTCAGTGTACATAAAAGCCAAATCAACTTACCCCTAACCATTTCTCAGCAAAAAGGACATTTTTAGTAATCCTTGTACAAACCCTGTTAATTCAAGAATAGGTTGAGACCACAGCAAGGTTGGTATACTTTGCATAAGTTGACCCTGGTCAAGCTTTCTGTCAAAAGTTTATGAGCACAATAGTCTATGCAGTGGCCATTTTTTAGGGGAGAAGCAAAGTGTCAACTGAGCAGGCCACTATATATGTTAAACGCACGAGCAAAAAAAAAGACCTATGGAGAGGAAGAGGAAAATTGAAACAGCCTGCCCAAAAACTAGGCTCTTCCAACTTTTGCCCTCAATCACCTACTTGGCATCTGTCAATGTCATCCCCAGGCTTTTTCTTTGCTCGCACATTCAAGTCTCGAGGCAGCTCGCTTGACTGACACTTGGCCTCCCCATTAAAATATGCAGGCTAAGACCATAACGTAGCTTACCATCTGGATTTTATGATATAAACCATTTATGTAATCATATGATTATGTAAATGGTTTATATCATAAAATCCAGATGCATTAAGTATAGAAAATTTTTGAGCCTTGAAAATATTTTCAAGAAATCTATTAAATGGCTTAAGTTTTAGGTCTGCTCAGTAAAAGAGAACAAAGCAATGATAATTGATAGTGTGGATGTTAGTGAGAAATCAGCCCAACAGCTCCTCGATCCAGTGTGGGACACAGTTGGACCAAATTTTTGTCCAGTTAGCCAAATTAAAGGATTTGGTTAATAATAACATAATTATTGGCCTTATAAATTCAACTTGCTAATAATATATTATATGTGAAAAACTATGGGTTCACTTCAAGATTGTTTGTCAAAGTCCAGAAGTTTTTGACATTGACTTTTCAATTTAGGTTTGAGCATTCAATTGAATTCCTAAAATATAGATTTATAAAAGAATTCCATTTTGTTGGTTAAATTATGAGACTGTAATGAATCCATCTGGCTTGAAAAATGGATAGGGCTACCAGTTATGAAATGGAAGAACACTTGCTGTCAGAAAGTTCCATCTGAGTCCCTAAAAGATGTTAGATCAACCACTGCTAAGCAGATCTAGCTTTGACCATTTTAAAATTACATGGATACCATTGACAGAAATGCAAATGGTACGAATTTAACAACATACTTTCAACCAATTTTGAAAGTGTTCATTAAGTATATTGCTTGGTCTCAGTGTAATGAGAAAAGGTAAGGATTATCTGTGCACAGCTGTCAACTAGCACCAATGCCTCTTATAGGTATTTTATGAGGATAGAGCATGAAAAAATCTGACAATGTTTTATTTATCAACATTTTTTTACAATGAAATACATTAATTTTATAGTTTCTAGAAACTTGAATAAATAAACAACTTTAGTTATGGAACTCAACATAATTATAACTAAATAAAACCTATTTTGTTTTAAATCTAAATTCATGCACAATGTAACAATTTTCTAATATTAAATATTTTACATCAAAACTGATGAATGAAACAACTGAAATACTATGTTTCAAAATCAACTCTTTTTCTTCCTGAACTTATAGTTAATTGTACTCCATCTACAGTAAATATAACATTTTTCTTGAAGTTCTAACTTTTTAAAACAAATTTACCAACATTTACATTCATAACTATTGAATGCTGTCTTTAGACTGATATCAAATGACATTAAACAATTAATAAAGAATGTAAGGTTGTTTTTAAATATAGATCATTGTTTTGCTTAGTTTGCAAGCCTCCTTTGAGCCACACACTTCTGTCTATCCTCCAACAAAAAAAAACCCTACTGAAATGACTGACATTCCAGCAAGTTTTAACTGAACTAAAAGAAGATGTATTCTTCTCTGGCTGGTACATATGCATGTACAGCAGGACAGCTTTTAAAACTGTTTTAAGATTGATAAATGGTTTTCTAACTGATTTGAACTCTAAAACAACAGAATGTTCAACTCAGTTGAGCAAATTCATTGTTTTCATATGATCAATGTCATAGTGGCCATGCATGTTGGTACTCTTGAAAGAACAATCTTTTTGATCTCACAATTTCTTTTGTTTAGGACACTGACATGGCCGCTTTGTCTTTTGTCTTTAGCATCGCTAGGGCTCTGAGTATGTGAAAACAAAAAATAGTCTTTAGCTATAAACTTGTATTGTGATAAATAAATTATCATCGCTGTAAGATGATAGGAAAAGCTGATGTTTTGAGCATTAGCCCTTCATCTGAGCATCAGTGTGATACTCAGACAAAGGGCTATCGCTCAAAATGTCAGCTTTTCCTATCATCTCATGGCGACAATAATTTATTTATCACATAATACTACAAGTTAAAATCCACTTGCTGATGCATTCAATAGTTTTTTTAAAAACTACATACCTAAAGTCTTTAGCTATAGATGTTATTTTGGGAAGCCAAACCCCTTAGAACATTTAGTAAATGTATCATCAAACCAGTTGCATTAAAAGAGTAAATAAAGTTGTTGTTGTTGATAGAACTAACAGTTACAAGAGGCAGTTTTATTTTAGCAAAAAACTTTCAGTGCCAAAACAATCTTATTCAAAGAGTTCTTAATGCAGCTGTACTATCTACACAAAGCTGGAAACTGAATGCAAAGAATAAATTACAAAATTAATACAATGCATGTCCACTATTAGCTAGTGACTGCACGTATACAAAGACATTTAGATTATAGATTATAACATGGGTAGATATACTGCAGTAAAAATCCTTTGATTAAGATTACAATTTTTTCTGGAACTAAATCTAACAATATGAACTCTAGCAGTTGCTGCTGCAATAAATTTTTTTGGTAGTCACAACTAGGTACAGCAGTTAGAAATATTTGTACCATTGCAATAAAATGTTTATAATTTTATACCAAAATAATCCGTAAATGCAAACCAAACTAATTTGAGATTCTATAATCAGACGCAAC
The DNA here is from genome assembly GCA_027575215.2 of Hydrozoanthus sils. Classification (NCBI taxonomy): domain Eukaryota; kingdom Metazoa; phylum Cnidaria; class Anthozoa; order Zoantharia; family Hydrozoanthidae; genus Hydrozoanthus; species Hydrozoanthus sils. The sequence goes on from JAOBRD020237880.1 coordinate 17,122, forward strand.
ATCTTGAAATAACTGCAACCTTCTCAAATATCAAACAGAACATTGCATTATCAGTTCTCAAACAATTTTCATTGATTGTAAGCCAGTTACAATATTTTCTGCAACATAATTTTGCACTGAATGGACTTAATATTTATATAATTTTTTTAGTTATTATTAAGAAAATAAATTGTATATACACTGTACATACACTAAGACTGATAATAAAGCTAATGATAAGTGATATATTAATTTTGCTACCAGTACTTTATAAAATAGTATCGAACAAGATTCAAGCATGACTTCGACATAGCTACAGGAAAAAAAACTACTTAATGTAAAAGATATCTGACGAGTTAAAATACACAATCCGTCATGGTCCAAATAAGATGGTCTGCACTATTAATAATGATCCATGAATCTTGTACTGCAGATAATTAATCTCAATTGTGGTTCCACTCTGAAAAAAAGGCAGAATAATAGTGTTGACAGTTCTGATCTTCCTGCAAGAACAAATTAGTATCATTTAGTGATTGGTAAGAACAGAAGCAGAAATCAAGGGAGGGTAGTTTTGGGAGGGGAGTCTCTATAACTGCACAATTGTGTAATTCTGTCTGTGCCAGTCAGTCATCTAGAGCATCTGTAGCAATATGAGGAAGTCCTGCCCCAGACTTATTTCCTAACTACATTAAACTCTTTATTTACTTGTTCATTTGGAGCTTTTATTGGCACTTGTAGGGGGGGGGGGGGGTAGGCTGGAACATTAATTCCATACAAGAATTTTTTTTTCGTGATAGCGAACAAGCAAATTATTTTTCCCCATAAAAGGGCAGCACAGGATAATTTTCCCAAGTTGTTCTGGTGCACATTCCGAGCGTTTTCTTTGCATTATTTTTTTCCTCGATTGTAGTTCTTTTTTCTTTCTTCTAGGGTTGCAGGAAATATTTTTTTCCAAATCTTCCCCCCCCCAAAAAAAAAAACCCAAATGGTCCGCCCCTTAAATTAATTAACACTTCTCTTCCTTATCATCAGTTCAAAGTTCTTACCATGGCTCCGAACTCTACTAGGTTAGCCAATTTCTGCAGACACTTGGCGACCAACGTCAAGGTCCTTGCGGCAGTTGGGGATGGTGATTCTATAGACAAGAAAACTGTATTGTTAAATTCTCCCAACTAGACCCCATTCTTCTCACCGGACAAGTTTGGCAGAACTACACCTTTCATCTTTAGTATTTTGCTTTGTTTGACCAATTTCCGTGTTCTCTCTACCAAATGATTTTCTTCGCATGTGTTATCTTAAAAGAAGTTAGATGTGATAACTGACCGGGACTGAAAGGTTAAACTTGGTATTGTAACATAAGAGCAATTTCTCGTAGGCTGAAGTTCTCAAGTTCAATTTGGGGCAGAGTTGAGCCACGCAACAAAAAACTCAATAAACTTTATTTTCTCGGTTTGTCACCAAGAATATTTACCCTCGTTCTTTCGAGCAAATTTTAAGGACCTTAAGAAACGAGGAGGGTGAAGCCGACGGCAGAGAATAGTGAATACAAGAGCTGCACGTTAATCAGCTTTCGAACACCGGCCCTTGTGGGTTATACAAGGTGGGGTTTTTTATCGGAATTTCACAGTAAATCGTTTGGTGCTCCTTTAAACAAGGACCCGCGCTATAAGAGATAGCTCCTCCTATATCTGACACCTTTCAAACTTCAAATTTTGGACCAAGCGGCGGTTCAACTTTTTTTCTGAGCGATTTAAACAAAGAAATTCATAACTGCTAAAATTCAAACATTCATAACCGTTTCTTCCATACAGTAATGGTAAAAAGAAACGTAAGTGAAGTTCGTTTCGTTTTGTTCTTCGTTTTATAAGAAATTTCGTCGAAATTTCAGGGAAATTTTGTACCTTTTTCGGCGAAATTGTCAAAATCCTTCAAGTTTCGCTAACACATGTCTCGTCCAAAGTTCGCGTATTTAGTGCTAGCATTTCTTTTTACCACTATAGTATGTCATGTTTCGTTATAACTTCCCACTGCTTGAACAGAAATCAACAAAATGATTGTGAAGTAACTAGTTATTCTGTTGTTTCATATTATGTGAAGGTGACGAGCGCCTGGCCAAGGCCCTTTTATAGTGCGGGTCCCTGTTTATTAATAGACCAATGAAACTTTAGAGACCAGAGATCACAAAGGCGTCTTCAAGCTCTTAATCAACACTGGGACAAACTACGTTATGGAAAACTTGATTGTACTTACCTGACATCATATTGCAAAGTTTAGGGTTCATAATGGCTGGACAGATGAGTCTTAGGAACAGAAACCCGCTGGAGAACAAAAAAACAGTTCGGAATCATAAGTGTAATATGAAAAACATGACATCGTTACTTCCAGATATGGTAAGTAGGGCTGACACTAGCTGTAGCAGCAACATTAGAACTAGCAAAATCAAAAGAAACATCCTATTTTGGAATTGAAGACTGATGTAGGCCAACCAGTTACGAAGAAAATGGAAAAGACCAACTTAATCCTTTTAGTCCGAAAGTTTTGGTAAATTCTCCAAAAATGAACGCATACTTTCTAGATAGGGGGTGTTTTACTTTTCATCTTCATTAGTTCGACTTGCTTGATCGAATCTCATTTTCTCCTTACCAAACGCTTTGTATGTGTTATGTGAGGAGAAATTAGATGTTGATAACTGTCTGGGACTGAAAGGGTTAAAAACCCCTTACCCGGGTAAATTAAGGTTGAGAACATACCTTAAATGATCTAAAAACGCCCACTTTCAAAAGAAACGCCTCCCCTGAGGTGTGAAGTTTATCTTAGACGCTTCCCTCTAATAAACGTCTCGTCCCTAATAGAGGGTAGACGGATAGTTCCCCGCATGGGATTTAATGTCCTGTTCGCACTGACCCTTTTGGTGTATGTACATCTTTTTTCTTTCTTCTTTTTCACATATAGATCTTTCTTATGCATATAGATGTATCCATTAAAGCTGTTAAAAAATACGCCCCAAAGAATCGCCTCAAAAACAAAGAAACGCCCCGTAGAGTAAAGTAACACAATTTATCTATTTTCTTGTTTGCTTGGTTAGCAGTGGCTTTCGAATTGCACCTTGAACAAACTCAAGATTAAAGTGAGGATAGCGCTCTTTAATTTTGTTAATATCAGTCCACAATACGTCAGCCGAACTTCCTTGCAGTTGGGCGTAGCCTCGTAGCATCCAGCGACAGAGAGACCCACTTCACGTTACTCTTTGTCTGCTTAAGTCTACCTCATTTGTTTTGTTGAAGTTGTTACAGTGTAAGCTAAATAAATTCCTCTCTCTAACAAACGCCTCATATCTACTTAACGCCCCCTATGATCCCCGAAATTCAGTAGGCGCCCCGGGTGTTTATTAGACCATTTACAATACCACTATCCTATAGCGGGCAAACCGCCACCTGGTTAGCCCAGTTGATAAGGCGCCAGTCTGTCGTGCGGGAGGCCCGGGTTCGATTCTGTGCCGGCCTTTCACTCAAGGTCCCAAATAACTGAGGAGAAGGTGCTGCCTATCTATTTGCCATCTACAAAATGGTTAAACCTTCGCGTCTTCTCGGATAAGGACGTTAAACCGCAGGCCCTCGAAGTGCAATAATTTGGTTGTAAAACCTGTTGGGTTCTCCGACTACCCAGGAGTACTAAAGCTAAATAAATACATGTTGTGAAAAGCGGTGTACCTTATGACCCGGGTTCTCGCTGTACCACTGTCAGCCCATCGGTCTTTAACGTTCTTCTGAAGGCAACCAAACAAAAACCTGAGAGACCTGAAAAGAAAGAAAGACTTGAATACAAAATTAAAAATCTCACTCTTTAACTCTTACTGCCACATAAATAAACAGATTTCGATACTCAATTATTTTCAAGCCGGTAACGTTATTCTTACACTTGAAAACAAAGGTACCCGTAAACCTTCGAAAATGTTGTCCATCGAGGGAGTTAATGACAAAACCAACTGGCAGTTTGTCCCACGATTGTAGAGGTCAAAGGTGAAGATATAAAATGTATCACGATATTGCGACTACTTAACACTACGATTGCGAGGTGAAGTTTTCTATGTGTAAATAGCGCGAGCGCAAAGCGACGAGTTGACTATTAGATTCATAAAATACGACTACGAGAAGTCTAACGGTTTTAGTAGAAATCAACTAGTACCCTACCTTCCAATTTAAACTGATATTTACTGATAAAAACGAGATTTTAAACAGTTTCGCTACTCGCTATCTCTCAATAGACAGTGAGTAGGTTAGCCAATCACATTGTGGCATTGGTGATAGTATAAAAGTTCGTTTCTACTTTAACCACTGTGTTAGTTTAACTATATACCACTCGTATGATTGTTGGCGGCGCAGTGGCCGAGCGGTTAGCGTGTTCGTCTCGTATTCCTAGGGCCGCGAGCTCGAGCCTCGGTCAGACTACTGTGTTGTGTCCTTGAACAAGACACTTTACCCGACTTGTTCCAGTCAACTCAGCTGTATAAATGAGAACCAGTTCTGCTGGGGGCTAACCTGCGATAGAGTGAAGTCCTGGGGAGTCAAAGACTCCCTTCCACTTAACACTACAGAAAATGGAGATAAGCACTGGTCTCATGAGCCACTTAGGCTCAAGAAAAGATTTTTAGATTTTTAGTTTGATTTAAGACACTCGAAATGCTAGAACAGTTATGCCGGAAAACCATCAACAATGCCGAAATCCTAACGAGCGGTAGACCCACGAGGCAACCATGGGGAATAAAAACTTTATTCATGCGTTGCAGGCCTCGTTATGGTGTCGAGACTTGTAGGGCTATAGCAAAGGAGTTTTTAAACACAGCTTCTTTATGATGTGGATCTATATATAAAGAACACTTATCATAAGAACTCCCCATCGTCTTATGAAGAGTAGCAGATTGGAGTCAAGATGTTCTTTACCTTTGATCAAAATCGTGAGAGAAACGGATAGATATTTTTTTGAGATATTTGTTCTTTAACAGATACACTATTATTATACATAAGAAGAAACTGTAGACAACCGGAATGACGTCCTTTTAATAACAAATTGGAAACTTTTGTTCCCAGAAAAAGATACAGTGCTTTGAACTACAAAGTATTACATTCGGATTCTCTTTGAAGTTTGATTACTTGACGTAATTACTCCCGAAATCGTGGAAAATAATTCTAATATTGTCAGTAATCTAGTTTTCGTTATCGCCGTCAACGCCCGGATTTTCTACTCAATTTTATGAAAGTATAACTATGAGCGGGGAATTAAAGGCTGGGACAAAACAGTAACCATCATTTATATTATCTAGAGGTAACAAACACCCAGGATGTGTAGTCGTGCACATAAGGTTGTTTTTTAAGAACTTGATATTTAAACGCCTGAACATTTCTGACAAGTTATCAATTTTTCATCCGAAACAACAATCATGTCAAGGTACAATATTTTTGTGAGTCCTTCAGAATTCAAACAAAGCGAAGTTTGTTAGTCCAGAAGTAATAACAAATCTATTTGAAAGTTATCTTTTGTTTACACTGCACGACAAAGAAACGTTTGCGGCTTTTAACGATAATGTTAATGGATGAAATATTGCTTGGGTACCGATACCATTTCGTTCAAAGTTGTGTTTTGGTAAGGTCTTAGCGCACCATTTAAATAACTACTCACTTTCTTGTCATGAAATATAACCTCAGCAGAAGTTTAATTTTTCAACAAATTGAGAATTTGTCGATTTAGTTTTAAGTTTTGTCATTTTTTCTTTCACTTGCCTCTGGTATATTACACCATGCCAAAGTTTGACCTCTCTGAAGATTATCGCATCAATCGAAACATTTGTTCCACCTATACATTTCATGTTTAAAATTATAAGCTAAAAAGTTTTTTCTTAATTTTTTTTTTTACAAATCAGTAAAACGTTTTAACTGAAAATGACCGCACGATCAAAAATGTTTTAATATAAACAATTGTCAGCTTTTAAATTTAAACATGTTATACACAAAATATTATGAAATTATACGTTTCAATTTTGAAAACTGAGCTGTCATTAGTATATAATGTGACACTAAAGCCGCACTTCAATTTATTATCTTATCCGTGAAAAAGAGAAAACGATACAAATCTGCCGAGTGTATACAGTAGGGATTGCCGATAGTTGAACCGGATTTGCTGTATCACAAATGAAATCACTTCAGAAAAAAATAGGTTATTCGAGCGCAGTATTTGAGCAAGCTTTCTGAGGCAGTAGAGCTGAGGAACATTCATCTGAGTAAGGTTGTACAGAACTGAGTGCTGTTTCTGAAGGGCGAAAGCTTTTGACGGCAAGAATTGAATTTTGTTCAAGTTTTCCACAAAATATTTCAGATTGTGGAAATGAAAGTCCGCTACAGCAGTCTCCTTGTTATGAAGATTCGAGAGCGGAGAAATGTAGAGCACTACTCATTGTGGACACCTCAGTCTATCTTCTTATAGCTTTTGTAGCTTTTACCGGTAATTTCGTGGTGTTCTGGGCTGTATACAAAAACCATCGACTTCGTATTATCGACAACATATTTGCTTTGTCACGAGCATTTACGGACTAGCTCAACTCTGTGATAGCCATGCCCTACAGCGTAGCCAAGACTATCACTAAACTCCACGCCTTTGGTGCATGGTTTTTCTAACTGTTCAGAAATCAGCTGTTTTGCCTTCGCTATGATAGGAGTAAGTATGCTTACGACGGCTCTTATTGCTGTTAACAGATATGTGAACGTTGTTAGAGCACCACTAGAGTATTCCAGAGTCTACACGAAGCGTAGCGCTCTAATGCAGTGCTTATTCGCCTGGGCGTTTACAACAAGCTGCGCACTGACAGCACGCTTTACAGTTGAAATCAAGTTCGTGGATGATACTGCGCTCGGGTGTAACATCTATTTTGACAGCGCTAGAAGTAAAATCTACTCAATCATTCTGCTTGTCTTGTTCGTCTAATTCCCAGCACCACTATGGTGCTTTGTTACTCAAAGATTTTTCTGAGCTTAAGACGACACAGCGCCACTGTAGCCTCATCGCTTCAACCCGCCAATAAGGCAGAAACATGCAATGGAAGAACAAACACTATAGAAGAGATTCGAGTAACAAAAACAATGGTGGCTGTCGTCGTTGCTTTTTCATCTGTTGGATTCCGGGTTGCGTCACAATTCTTCTATCAGTGAACGGCTACGCGGTCATGAACCATCATTACAATTTGGTCCATATCTTCCCAAGTTACGCCGGTAGTGTGATTAACCCAGTTATTTACGCTGCAGCTAGCAAATTATTTAGAAGGGAATTTCCCAATGTACTTAGAAGAAAGCGATCGGAAAGACTCGAATCTCCTTAAAGTTTCTACTGCGCTCGTCTTTTCAATGTGTCAAAAACAAAAAGGTTGCAGGATTTTTGGATTAAAACTTACGGTTGTAAATCCTGCACCTTCCACTACATGTATAAACCACAGCTAATAGACCAGTTTCAGTCATTGTTATCAATGAGCCGACTGTTACATGATTAGTAGTTTGAAACAAAGACTTCTTTAAGTACCCGAAGGCATGTTTGGATTTTAAAAGGTTTGTTTGTAAACATTACGTCACCTGATTTTAAAGGAATCCTCCACTGTGTAACATTATTGGTCTCAAATAAAACTTTTATTAAGTCTGTGTCCATATCAGCAG
>JAOBRD020237982.1:0-24790 GCA_027575215.2 Hydrozoanthus sils
CTGTTACTTTCGGAATTTTAGGGTAGACAAGACAAATTCAAGAACTACCCATGCACGAGGTTTCAAGACATAGCACAATCATACCATACCAGGGTTTTAAGGAAACATAACAACTTTCCTCGAACAACAAGATTGGGTATGACAGCTACCTGTGTGAGCTCTTTACTGCAACATTGGCCTTAGTAATTTTGCCGTTTACTTCATCAATCATCTTGTTAACGACGTCAACCTTGTTCTGTTGCATTTTAAGTTTAGCACCACCTATGTCCATGATCTTCTTGTGCAACCTACAAAGCACGAACGATATATCCTGTTAGCTTGATACCTACAGGAACTGACGGTATTTTCTAAGTTCAGGGCAGGAAAATCAGGCCGTCTCAGCCAGAAATATGGGGAGAACAACTTAAGTAAGGGGTCGTGCATTTTTCTCATCATTTTCACGAGTGTACAAAACGCTTACGCTTTTTCAACCCCTTGCCCCCAAAAGCGTATGCAGTTTCAGATGGTTTTAAGTGGAACAAAATTGTTCCTGTACCATCAGGATTTGTCGCTGAAAAAGAAGGGAATAGACACAAACATTTGTACAAGATATATTTAAGAATAAATAATGTCACTTCAAACACATAGCATCTTCATACTTTAATGTAATCATACTTTTTTATCCGATAAACAAAACGTCTACACAACAGTAACAATTAGAACCATCAACGTGAACGATCAACGAAAAAGGTATCGTAGTAGGACCCGAAACCAAATTCTCCCCTCCCCCCTTCCCCCACCGGGTAAACGTTTTGCACGCTCCGCATGAAAATAATAAGAAAAATGCACGACCCCAATGGGGATTTACAGTCAAAAGCTACTTATTGGCGACTCCAAACTTTAAATTTTTGATAACCCTTTCACTCGTTATATGACTGTCTTTCTGAGTTTAGTTTTAGAAATGACGCAACAGTACTGGTACTGGTTCTAAAAGCTGAACCAGCAAGACGAACTCATTTCTTATAGTTCTTAAATAAGTATTTATTTGTTCATTTATTCATACAGCTTTTGCAACGCCGAAAACAGAAATGAAACTAATAAAACAGATGCGTGGTACGGCTCGCACAACAGAGCATGGCTCCAAGTTAATTGTTGCCAAAACAAAACAGAAAAAAATACAGTTACAATATATATTGATTAATGACAATGTCTATGTCCAAAAAGAAAAACTGTTGGTGGCGTTGTGAAGTATTTTTACCTTTGCACTTCGGTTTCAATTTTAGCCGCTGCATCAGCTGCTTTATGGTACTCTGGTGAAAGAAAAAGGGACGCAATTATTCGAGCAAACAAACAGGCGATTTACTACGCATAGGCCCAGCCTCCTCTATCTATTAAGCCCTGCTCTCCTTTAAGGCCCCCTAAACGACGCTTGAAAAAATAAGGAGTTTAAGATACAATGATGGCGACACCGACGATGACGGCATGAGAACAATAGTGAATACAATGGCTATACGTTAGAATTCACTGTGGTGGTCTCCTGCATGCGGTCCTCTAGAAGGTTACAACGCGAAAAGATCAGTTTTGAAGTTTTTATAACTACGAGAGCGACGTACGAGAATTTTGTAAACCTTCATATACCTTTAAGAAAAAACACTTTCATCTTTTTTTTTCCACAAAGCCTGATCACTTGGACAAAAGAGAAAGTAAACTAGCCATACGTGATCGAAAAGGGCAGTAAAGGTAAAGGTAAAAGGTAAAGGTAAAAGGTAAAAGGTAAAGGTAAAAGGTAAAGGTAAAGGCACCGTTATTTAACGTCGGTAGTTCCTTCAGCTCTAAGAGAGTGCTGCTATCAATGGAAGCCGACGGTGCGCCCTTTACCCCCTTCCTCTGTCAGTGCTCCGCTTTACGGGTACTCAAAGCCACAGCTACACTGATCAGAAGAAAGTCGAAACAGGCGTGCAGTCACCGGGGAACTGGGGATCTCTAGCTCCGTAGACTGCGCACTAACCAACTGAGCTCCTTGCCTGCTCCTTGAACAGTACAATACAATGGAATACAATACAATAATCTTCATTTAACGAGGGTAAACATATTAACCAAATGAAGTTTTCTAACATATGGCCCTAAAAAAATAGATAATACATTACATTAAATCAAATATAAAAAAATGAAAGTTGCTACACTTTTAATTGAAAAAGGAACAAAAAATCATGCTGAAAAGATGCTTGGAAAAAATTGAAACAATACAATAATCTGCTCTAATTACACAAACAAGAGTCAAAAAAGGCAACGACATTCTAAGCATGGCAGCATAGTTCTCTAAGATGAGGGACGGTTTTAAGCTTGTGCAGAAATACCTCCCGAAGTGTACGTTTTTATAAGACACCAGAAACCAGCGAGGGATGAAGGTGAAGATAAAGACGAGGACGCAATAAGCAGTAAACCGTTGTCGTCGATTTTGCCATCCTTGCATCTTAACCCTTTCAGCCCAGGACAGTTTATCAACATCTCATTTCTCCTTACATAACTCAAGCAAAGTAATACAATTGGTAATGAGAAGTTAGGAGTTGATCAAGTCAAATACGCTTTGGAAGATGAAAAGTCAAATTCTCCCAAAACTGTTTATATGGAAAGTACGGGAATCAGTTGGGAGAATTTACAAACACATTTGTTGTGCTTGGGGCTTAAAGGGTTAAGCTCCCTAATAAGCCCTTGGGGGTAACCGACGTACAAACACGTGGCTCTACTTACGTTTCTCATTTTGTGAAATTGCTTTTCGTAGCTCCTTCAAGTGGTTTTCGTCTGGCGCAGTCTGTTTGACTTGTTCGTCCAAGTGCTTGATTTGTTCCTTAAGATCTTTCTGCTGTTGATCCACAGCCTTTGGAGTCCAAAAACATTCAAAATCCGTAAACCTTATTTAGCGAATACGTATAAACCAGGAACTAGATGAAGTAACCCCAGGAAGTAACTTCTAATTTCTTCTTCATCTTGAAGAGTAGAAATGATAGGCGTTGAAAAAGAACCTTTTTCTTTCTATAAATCTAAATTCGTTGGGAAAAAAGGTTTTAACGTCCTGAAAGAGACTGAAACGGGAGACAGTGTGGATTAGTGGTTAGGGTGCCGGATTTGTATGTGGTTATCATTGGTTCAAATCCCACTCTAACCACTCTGATCTCAGAGCCAAACCCACCACGCTTGTAAACAGCCAACTGGTCTGCCTCCAACCAGTTGGGATTCTTAACTGTGCGTTCAAGTTTATGTTTGTTTGCATTGTACCGCTTCTTAGCATCCTGTATAGTCCATGATCATTTTAAGGATTATTAACTAAATATGAATAAAACCAAATTTCCAGGCCTAACCTAACCCCTTCAGTCCCAATAATCAACATCTAACTTCTTCTCACTTAATACACACAAAATACAGCATTTGGTATTAAAAAAATTAGAGTTGATCAGACAAACTGAGCCACTGAAGATGAAAAGAAAAATTGTCCCAAACTTGTTCAATGTAATGTATGGGTTCTAGTTGGAAGAATTTAGCATTACAACAGATAACTGATACGTTACCTGTACGTCCATGGCGCTCTTCTCAAGCTGCAGTTCCATTGAGGAAGCTTCGCGTTTCAGTTTTACTACCAGATCTTCGAGTTGTCTCTTGGAGTCACGGAAACCCTGGCAAAAAAGTAAACATACAAAAAAAAAACCTTATTACTAGGATACGGTTGGTTTTTCCGTCGCTGTTGACCAGAACAAGTTTCGATCCCAGAGTTCCCGCCAGCAAGAGCACGTGTTTTAGACCCGGAACTCAAAGTAAAAAATAATCTGGAGCAAAAGGGAAGAGAAAAAATTATGCACAAATGGAATCTGCTGTTTGGGCAGTAGAAAATAAAACTAAAAGTCTTACACATGGACGAATGTTTGCTTTTTTTTTCTTCTTCAAGCAAAACTTTTGTATTTTCTTTGAGATTTTCCGTTCACAACCTGTCTTTATTACTGTAAAAACTCCACCAGTGAAGTTTCTGTTTCTGTGATCCGCACTATGAACATAAACTAACATACTCCCTAAGTTCAACGTAATGTTTAAATCTAATTATAATTATTCCAATTATAACTTCCGAGGGCTTATTTTCAGGGAGCTTATACATGGAAGAAGTTTCCGGTTCCAAAAAGTGGCTCTTAAACGCCCCGTGGCTTTAAAACGTTGGGGCTTATTATTATCAGAATTTTATGGTATATTTCTGAGGTCACAACTAACCTCCTCTGCCTTTGTGTCTGCTTCAAGTTTTTTCTCCATCTGGGAGAGCTGTTGTGGAGTGACATCGCTGACAAACGACGCACCCATTCGGCCTTTCATCACGCGCGTCCCTCCGCCAGACATGGTACCTGTGAAACAATAACATCTTAAAACTACAAAGCATTTTAGAAAATAAGCTCGAAATAACGCGCGCTCTTATTGGTTATAGTTCCGTTTTATATATCTGAATAGAAATCACGGTATGAAGTCAAATAATGCAAGAAAAATATAGTTAAATGATGTTTTTCTGTTAGGACTGGACAGGTTATTCTCTAAAAAGAATAAAACAGCCTCGCTTGTGTTTCTAGATAAAAATTGAAAACCCTATGTCGTAGCAGAGACTCGAAAAGTAGAGAGAATACTCGGCTTCATCCCTTTTTCTTTTCAACATTTTTTCGTGTTCTGCTACGTCGTAGTGTGTCCTATTTTTGTCTAGAAACATGCGCGAGACTGTTTTATTCCCTTATCAGAAACATTGTTAAAAAAGTAATTTAGTCATATGGTTTTGCTAAAAAGTTATTAAAGTTTAAAAAATGAACGTTTTCGACGCTAGATCATCTTCAGATAAAAGCACAAGCGTGCTGCATGACTATAAATGTTCAAGTAATTCCCCTTGGGAAGAGTTGGGCTATAAAACATTTCAATTGTTTATTTAAGGAAGGGTTTGTTCTTTGTATTAAAAGTCCCTCGACGATCCGAACTTTTATAGTCATGCAACACGCTTGTGTTTTTATCTGAAAATGACGCACGCTTTGATTTGTTTGTCAAAAATCCATGTTTTATCAGAGCATAAAACCAAAAAAGCGTGTTTTATTGTTTTTTGGCACATTTCCCCTTGTCAACACTTTTTTAGAAGTTGCAAAAACATTTTCAATTGAACTAATTCACCGTTTAGTTCTCTTCGAAAACAGAAATTTTTGGAGACGTGGTTTATTAAGAAGAAAAAGCGAAAAACATTGGAGTTTGTGTTTTCTACAGTTTCCCTCGTATTCTGAAATGTTTTACCACGTCTATAGTAATACACGGCTTAGGCTTCATTATTTGTAAGCTAAAACTATACTGCTTGAGTTTTAGTTCTATAGAGTTTACAGAAAAGTATCAAGAAACTTTGGGAGCAGGCGAAGCTCAGTTGGTTAGTGCGCGGCCTTCGGAGCTTGATGTCCCCAGTTCTAACCCCGGTGACTGCATGCCTGTTTCGACCTTCTCTTGATCAAGGTAGCAGTAGCTTTGACTGGTACCCGTGCTCGTAAAATGGAGAACTGATAGAGGTAAGGGGTAAAGGGCACACCGTCGGCTTCAACTGATAACAACATTCTCAGAGAGCTGAAGAAACTACCAAAGTTAATTAACGATACCTTTACCTTTTTCTTAACACTTGGTGTAAGCCGTACATGAATTGTGATTACGAATGAACATGCGCACCTGATTGGTCAATGAGCTGTCCTTGTAATGTTACCACTCTCCACCTCTTGTTTCCCTATCAAACATAAACGGTATTGTCTGATTGTGTAACAACAAAGGGTATGGCAGAGTCATGACTTTTTACATGGTGCCTATAAAGAAATACACATAACGTCTGGTTGTTTGACACGTAACGTCCGGTTGTCTGACATGTAAGTTCCGTTGTTTGACACGTAACGTTCTGTTGTTTGACACGTAACGTCCTGTTGTTTGACACATAACGTCCGGTTTGACATGTCTGATTGTGTAACAACAAAGGGTATGGCAGAGTCATGACTTTTTACACGGTGCTATAAAGAACTACACATAACGTCTGGTTGTCTGACACGTAACGCTGGTTGTCTGACACGTAACGTCCGGTTGTCTGACATGTAACATTCTGTTGTTTGACACGTAACGTCCTGTTGTTTGACACGTAACGTCCGGTTTGACATGTCACGTTTGGTTGTTTGACACGTTACGTTCTGTTGTTTGACACGTAACGTCCGGTTGTTTGACACGTAACGTTCTGTTGTTTGAAACGTAACGTATAGACAGCAGCTCTCTAGAGATAAGGGATTCGTACACTCTTTATAATTGAAGTCTTTGGAATCAACAAAAAAAAACAACCGCAAACTAATAATTATAACTACCAAATCAGTTAAATATCTTTTTTTACCAGATGGGAGGGGGCACGTCCCTGGACCCCCTCGGAGTTTGTGTTGTTCGCCAGCTGAATCACTACATGCAGTACTTCCAAATGCTAGAGAAAACCCTGCACTGCATCTTAAATTATTTAAAACGTTGAACTCACCTGGTATGCAATTTTTGTGGCTTGCTCAAGATCCTTTGCGACAAGTGTGTTTCTCAACGCAAAGAAGAAAGCAGTCCGAATTTTGTCATTTTTAAACCTCACCAAGTCGAACAAACGAGGAACATTCTGTGGACTGGAAAACAAATCACAACTTTAATCGTAAGGTTTAAATAGAGGATTGTTCGAAGTTTGGATTAGAGGTTAGGGCAATTCTAGTGTTGTGGTCTGTTGCTTTCTCACATTCAATGACTGGGCAAAGTTAAAGGGGATTTCCGGGGTAAACAGGAGGGCAGTTGTGGTAACTGGACAAAGTAACCTATTTTCAATTTTTGATGACGGTTTTTTCGTACCGTTAGTTTTAACAAAGATATTTTATTTCAAAAATGAGCAAAAAAACGCGTTTAAATTTCTATCATCTTGGAAAGTGATTGCCTGCTTCGAAGTCGCTCAGCATATTATCATATGACGTCAGATCGCCATAGGCAAGTTCTGTAATTCGATCTTTACACATCTTTTGGATGTGTATTGTACATAAGACCAACAGTTTTTCAAAGTACGAAACACGTGTGGAGAGAGAAAGAACGAACCTTTATTTTGAAGATCGCAAGAAAGAAGCCTTTGACTTCATACGTCACTTAGTACTGCTGACGAACTTCCCGCGGCTCGGGTTTTTCTAAGATGGCAGAAATCTAAACGCGTTTTTTACTCATCTTTGAGATAAAGTATCTATCTATCTATCGGTAAGTAAAAACCGTTATCAAAAATTGAAACATGTTTTGGTTAAGTATCACATATAGTGGTTAGGAAACCATTTGTTGTATGTCTTTGTTCGCCTTTTTTTTGTTTTCTTGTTTTGACCGTGCACAAAGCGTGTACGAAATACAAAAGGTTTTGAAATGCAACGAATGGCCCGTCAAAACATTCTCACTACAGCTGAAACAAAGAATGTGCGAAGAAGAAGAAAAAGGTTCACTCAAGCATAAAACAAAGCATGTTTGTTATTGTACATTCTTTGTACTTCCTTTTAAGGTTTGCCGCCATTCGACTGCTCCCTGAAATAGGTTTAACAACAGACAAGGGTGCGGTTCAAATACAGATTTAGATTGACTTACGTTTGAATCTTTGATGTTGCTTCTTTTCTCCAGTGTTCAACCTAAAAGAAATGAAGCGAATTAGAACCATGAGTAGATTTACGATAACTTAACTGCAAGCCACAGTTATGGCATAATGTATCAGATAAGGACCTTTAAAAAGAATGTTTTATGATAATTTATAGAAATTTATAAAAACCAAAGATCAGAACTCGAGGCATCTCCAGACAATATGGCATCAGCATTCTATTTTAAGCCTGGTCAATTAAGCTTATCGAAACCCCAACAACACCACTTACCTATCTTGTCCTATAAATATTTTTACTCCTGTATCAGGAATTAAACACATTCCTGTACTATGAGTCTTCCCCACCCTCCTTCCCCCTCCCCCCTCCCACACACATTGCTCCATCTTATCTTGTCCAATAAACGTTGCTACTGCAATGTAATTTGTTCTCAAAACTCAACACATTCTTATAACCTGACCCACCAACCCCTCCAAAACATGCACTCGCACTGCTCCTACCTTATTAGTTTTAATCGATTGAACGTCGCTACTCCAATGTTATCTGTTCTCATGAATTCAACACATTCCTGTACTCTCAGTCACCCCCTACCTCGCCCAATACAGACCCATACTTCCCCTACCTTATCTAACTCAATGAACTTCGCTATTCCAATGTTATCTGTTCTCATTAATTCAACACATTCCTGTACACCAAGTCACCCCCTACCCACCCAATACAGAACCATATTGCCCCTACCTTATCTAGTCCAATGAACGTCGCTACTCCAATATTATTTGCTCTCAAGAACTCAACACATTCCTGTGCCGTATCGATTGTGTCACAAACAATATTATCCAGAGCTCCGCAAGCTGTGCTTATAGCAACATCATACTTGTCGTCTATTGCACCAAGATCTCCCTGTGGTATAAAGAATTTGACTTTTAGTCTAGAACCCGAAACGATGAATCAAAGTATACATACTGTACATTACCTTCAGAGAATACAGTTCATTATCTTCCATGGTTTGTTTCACCAATACCTTAATTCTTCTATCCAAACTTTGTATTCCACTTTAGTAATGATGATACATTGAATTTTACACAAAATTATATTGTACTTGAGTAATGATGATACATATACTGTGCTGGAATAAAACAGAACTTTGAGTTATCTAATGCAGATGATCAAAAGTGTCAAAAGACGAAAAAATGTTGTTTTTATGACTGCAGTTTATTTATTTAACTTTACTTATTTATTTATAAATAATTATGTTTACACATACAGGGAGTATTCTTTGCATGTCTTATATAGGGAGAAGTTGGCTGCTGGCAATCAACTGATTGGGACTGAGAACTTCTGTTTTGGATTAGGTAACATTCAGCTTTGGTTGAGTTTTTTCAACAGTGATGTTAAAAAACTTTCTAAGCTTTAATTAGTCTTAATTTAAGGATTTAGGAACGTAAACACCCAGTTAGCATGCCCAACGTTTCCAAGGGGTCTGATCTCTCAACAAACAGAACTACCAACCAAACCTTACCAAAGTCTTGCTAATATTAGATTACTAAACATCTAAAGATTCCAGACTATTGTTTCCACACTTTACACGGTTTTAGGAACGTGAACACCCAGTAAACATGTCCAATATTTCCAAGGGGTCCGATCACTCAACTACAGATTTACCAACCAAATCTTACCAAAGTCTTGCCAATATTATATTTACCAAACCTCCGAAGATTCCTAACTATTGTCTCCATACTTTACAAGGTTGTAGGAACGTGAACACCCAGTAAACATGTGATGTTTCCAAGGGCCCAGTCTCTCAACTGACAGAACTACCAACCAAATCTTACCAAAGCCTTAAGCCATAGTTAACATCCCAATCTTCCAAAGATTCCTGGAATGTTTCCACACTTCACAGGGTTTTTGAAACATGAACACCCACTAAACATGTCCATTGTATCCAAGGGATCAGATTCCCCAACTGACAGATTTACCAGCCAAGCTACCAAAATCTTAAGCCATAGATAAGTTACCAATCTTCCAAAGATTCCTTGAATATTTCGGCACTTTACTGGGTTTTAGGAACGTGAACACCTACTATCAACCTTAGACAGATTTACCAGCAAAGCTACCAAAGTCTTTAGCCATAATTAACCTACCAGTCTTCCAAAGATTCCTGGAATCTTTCCGCACTCTTTCTGATGCACTAAAGACTCCAACACCTTTCCCCTATAATCAATCAAACAAAAAGAACGGGTTTAGTGCCTTTGCTAGGCTCTTTCTAAAGTGAGGAGCTTCACTCCAACTGAAATAAGCTTCCCTTGAATGGCATTAACAGTTCTCTTGGTACAAGATTGCTACTGTTTCCAAATGCCACAGGTTGGATTCCTACTTTAGCTGGTCATCAAAACGCAGATTTCTTTGCAAGATTTTCCTGGACCATTCTAAGCTAATTCAATAAGCCTGAAAGCTTTGTTACCGGCTGCGGGCTGCCTGGAGAGAACTTCTAGCTTCCTCAACTTTCCTCATGGTACTGCGGAGCTGTACAAAGAAAACAAACAACAGAACCAGTGAAACTATTTCAAAACAGTATTCCTTCATTCCCTACATAAAAATGAAAACATTTTGGACGTTTAGAGAGAGTTTAAAAACTGCTGCTACGCTGGGTGGCAAAACGTTTAATGAGCTCATATAACCTCTGTAAAATTGTGAGATTCCTAGAATCTCATACGATAACGGGGCTAAAACTGTAAGCAAAGATTCGCTTGTAGAATCAATGACGTTTTGGACTGTAGTCCTCTGTGGTGGTAAAGTGTGTAACATCAGTATTTTTATTTTTCCATGGTGTATGTCTTAAAATATTTACGATATTGTTTCAATAGAAACACTGACATAGCATTTCAACTTTAATACCGTTTTAACTGGTTCTTTTGATGCCATATCCATTTTTCATTAATGGCAGTGACTTCAACATTCTTAGTGATGGTAATGGTAATGGTATTATCAAGCCTATTGTAGGTTTTCCTAAATTACAGGCAGGTTCAAAGAATGAAGAAAAATGAATTACATATATGTGAGTAACGGAAAACATTTTAAACAAACGTACAATAACACACAGTCACAAAAGAGTTAAAGCTTTCTGTTTTTTCAATTCTCTTGGTCAGCCTTTGACTGCCAGATCTGAACAAGTATTCAAAAGATTGCTGGGTCATCCGGCCATGAATCAGGGGATAGATTGGATATTTAGGATCGATGTTGGTGACAAATTTTCTGCAAGCAATCTCCCTCCTAGCTTTCAAGGGCATCAATCCTGATTTATCTATGGCTTGTCGTAAGGAATATTAGAATAAATAATCTTCAGGGCTCGTTTCTGAATATTCTCAATAAAGTTATTTAGATACAAAGGCAAATTTGTGACGACAACGGACGCAATTTCCACAATAGGTCTAATAAGTGTACAATATACATTGACAACATCAGTTGGAAAAAAACCGCACTTTATGAGCTGTTTCCAAATGTAAAGGCATTTATTACATTTTTTGAGTATATAATCGCAATGAGTGTTCCATGTAACATCTTGTGAAATTAGTATTCCTAGCAGTTTGAAGGATGGCACTTGCTCTACAACCAATCCTCCGGTAAGGATAGGTGTGTATTCAAATTTGCCCTGATAACCTTGCTTTGGGTAACATACCCTTTTGATGAATGAACTCAAGAACAAGACTAGCCAGGCTAATTTGAACTTATGCAAAAGAATATCAAAATCGCTGCCATTTATGAAAAAGGTCTATGCCTACACTGGACACAGCTTCACAAACAAAGTCCGCATCACTTTACGAAGTTATGATTATTATTATTATGATTATTATTATTATTATTATTTGTTATTAGTGATCATTACTTACTTCATCTGATGCCTTCTTTTCTCCAACAACAGATTTTTCTAAATCTCTTTTTGCTTCCTCAAGCTTTTTCTTAATTTCTGGCAAATCTTTCTCCAGATTCTTTACCTCACTACCATATAGTAAAAAAAACAGAAACACTTGTGAGTGTCTATCCTGTTAAGCAATTCTGTTTTTTTAACAAAAACTAATTCTAAGTACTTTTTAAGATAAACTAGATTTGGGGGGTCACTTTGCATCACTATCTGAAGTACCTTCCGCTTTCTTTGGCTTTCTTCACTGCTTTTTCCAAGTTTGCTATAGCAGTACTTCGCTGTGAGAGAACTCCTTCTTGTTGGCTTGTGTAAATTTCCAGCTCACTC
Source organism: Hydrozoanthus sils (assembly GCA_027575215.2). Lineage (NCBI taxonomy): Eukaryota > Metazoa > Cnidaria > Anthozoa > Zoantharia > Hydrozoanthidae > Hydrozoanthus > Hydrozoanthus sils. The sequence continues at coordinate 11,890 of JAOBRD020237982.1, forward strand.
TTTGCAACATCCAACTGCAAAAAAGTAACAAAAAAACTGTTTAATGGACTTTTTTTTTTCAAACACACAATTTTGCCTGCTCAGTGATGAACTGCAGAATGTATGTAGATTCTCAATCAATAATTATGTAAATTTAAATATTAATTTGAAGTCTATGCATCTCTGGATATAAATTATAGGAACTGTATCTTTCCTAATTCACCCTTTAAAGTTTCTATCAAGCTTATTTTTTTAAGTCCCAGATGAAAAGTAGAACCCTTTAATAATAGTAATTTTCAAAAATAAAACCTTTTCTCACCGTTCCTGTTACATTTTTTAGACTTAAACCATGCAATGATGATGTAGCAGGAGGCATATGACGTAGCATGAGGCATGAAGCAGAGACAATCTTTTTTATCTCATTCAATTCTGGCTACAATAGTTATATTGTTTTAACTTTAATCAATGAATTATTCCCTTGAAATTGTTTGAAATATAAATTTTATGACATTTTTTAACAGAAATGAAATTCTTTAAACAAAAACCACATAACTCACGGCTGCTACGTCACAGATTACCAGTCCCCGGCCTGCTCGGTCGAAATTTACACTCCAATCTTTTTTTGATTAAAAAGCATACTTAGACTTGGAAATTTTCTTTGGTTATTTGAATTTTGAGTTCACAGATGACAACAGTTTTAATCCAAAAAGTAAAAAATTAAGCTTGATAGGGACTTTAAAGAAGACGAACAACAATAAGCATTAGTCATGTGTACCATCACTCCCCTCACACCAGTGATCATGCATTTGATTTCCTGGCTCCTACAAGGAATTCAGCCCACTAAAAATACGGTAAGTAATGGGCACTAAAACCGAAAATAAGTTAACATTGAACTCTGTGTTATTTTGAGCCCCTGCTGATTCTGTTATCGTTTCTCTTTGGAGTACGACTGAAGGGGATCTACAATAGCCACACGGCTTCAAATAAATATGACAAATATAGAAAGACTCAATTTTCAAAATGAAAATAATCCATTATATTGGCAGATTTCATTGTTTACATAATAAAAGCATAAATTCAAATTCCATATTCAAACAAATAAGTCAAAAATTATATGGAGTGTAGCACAATTAGTAATCAGTGAAAGTTTTAGCTAGATACATAATTACTTTCACAGATGTGTCTGGCCTTTTAGAACTCCAGTTTTTGTATGGAGTTGAGGCAGACCCAGACATACAATCTTTGTAATTTAACAACTTTGGAAACCTCAATTCTCTAAAAGTATTACGTGTATCGAGCTAAAACTTTTAATAATTATCCACTTTACAATACTTTACAATACTCCATTGAAATTTGGACTCATTTTGTTTGAATGTTGAAGTTTGATTTATGTTAATGAGGCAAATGTAAACAACGAGAGGCTCAAAACTTCTGAATTTGTTGAGGTTATGAACATTGCCTTGATTTACCTTACAAGACAACCACAACAACTGTCACTTTATAGGTTAAAAAGTTAGGAATTCTTTAATTAATTTATTACAAATTGAGTTTTATAAGAAAACAGTTACAAAATGTACAGGGTTTCTGTAGTTTTTTTCCTTCGTGAACAGAAGAGTAATTCCTCCTAACCTTGGAAAGCAACTGCCAACAACTTACCTTTGACTTTGTGTCATTAACGGCTTTCTTCAGGTCCATCAGCTCAGCTTCCTTTGCCTTAAAACAACATATTCTGAGTGTCAGTTGCAGTAGGGTTCAATATTACACCTACAGTACAAAATCCCTCAGACTTTGATACCGTAAACACTTTAATAAGCCCCCCGTCTAGAGACAAGCGGTTAGCACGTTCAACTCATAATCCTAGGGTTGCGAGTTCGAGCTCCGGTCAGACAACTGTGTTGTGTCATTGAGCAAGACACTTTATCTGATTTTGTTCCAGTCGACTCAGCTGTATAAATAAGTACCAGTTCTGCTGGGGGCTAACCTGCGATAGATTAGTGTCCTGTCCAGGGGGAGTCAAAGACTCTCATTCACTTAACACTACAGAAACTGGAGATAAGCACTGGCCCTATGAGCCACTTTCACTCAAGAAAGGATTTAGCTAGCTCCAAATAAGCCTCCCCTCTCTAATAATCCCCCTGTCTAGAGCTCCAAATAAGCCTCCCCTCTCTAATGAGTCCCCAGTCCCAACGTAAAGACAATGAAGCTAAAACAGCCAAAACATAAGGCATCCTGTATCGAGATTACATTTTGTGAACAGTAATATCAATCTGTTCTGATTAAGTCGCCAGAGGAAAAAAGTTACTAGTTGCAATTAAACATGTTTGATGTAACTGGACTCCATGTTATGTCTGTCTTTGGCCACTGACAATTTTTAAATAAGCTCTCCTCTCTAAAAAGCCGTCAGGGACTTATTAGAGCATTTACAGTAACTTTGTTTTTAAACCATTTTCAATTCATTTATTCTTTTATATATAACACGGACTGTTCAAGTAATAACAGTTTTAAATTGCATACAGCAGACAACTGTTTTAACAGTCTTATTTAATCAGATTCATTGTCAACTTTCAAAAGGGACCTGACCTTGAGGGATTCTTCGTGAAAGAATGGTCACATATTAACAAAAGCAACAATCTTACCTCTTTCTCATTCTGAATTCCCAGAGTTTCGTGTTTCAACCCTGCATTTGCATATTTAATTTTAATCTCTATGTTAGATAAACAAATGATGCAGCTGACTATGCAGATACTTTATTTTCAGGTACCAAATAAACGTCCTGGGAAGCTTGACAATTTTTTGATTTGTCCTCCCCCTCCTGGGGCTTGATAATTGACAATCAATTAATAATTGTTCAACTTCTGGTATGGCCATAAAAATTTCATGGTAAAAATTACAAAATAAGATTTTACTAATCAGTGTCCTGTTCAGTGTTCATCTTTGCCTATTTTTGCTTGGGTTACAGCATGGGCAACAAGAATCTAGAGTTTAGAATCCAATAAATTTATCCATATCTTTACTGGTCTCTGTTGTCTTGTTTTAAATTTTTCAGAAATTTCTCACCCCCTTGTTTGTTAAATTTAAAAAAATTTCTTACCCCTGTTTATTTGGCAACTGCTGCAAACAAATTACTGTAGACAGATGCACTATCATATACAGTAAATGTTAAAATTAACTGATAGAAACAAACTGTACCACCATTAACTAAATACAACAAGCTCAAAATTTGACATTGACTTGAGATTAGTTTTCAAGGACAAAATTTAAATTTTAATAGCAAAGTTTCTTGTCCATTGAGAGCAAGAAGTTCTTTTGAATGCATTTTATGACTTATTTGGTCTAAGGCACTGCACAAGCTTGCATGGGTATCAGTTTAAACAATTCAGATTAATAAACAATCACTCATTTCTTGTGGCCCTGAAAAACTATAAGATGGCCACAGTTGCAGAGTTCGCCCCACAGAGCGGTGCAGAGACATTACACTGCTCTGCTCTTACTCCTACACCAGTCTAGGAATCTACTTTTTTCTTCAAAAAATAAAACAGAAAAAACAAGGCTTTAATTTATTGTAAATTTCTCAAGAAACAAATTGAAACAGGTTTTCCTTTGATCAAACATTATGCCATGATTAAGTGATTTAAACATAATTGTCTCCTGTAGCCAAATTCTCAATAACTCCAGTATGAGAAGGAAGAAATTCTGTAACAAGGGAATTGAGCAGTAAGTAACATGAAGACATTTATGGCAGAGCCTTCGCTGTGGTACCTCTGCTCTAGGGAGAACTCTGAGTTGTCTGTTGGGCAATTTAACTCTTTTAAGCCCTATACTAGTACAGTACCACTATGGTTGTAGAATACAACTTTATTTAGTGTACTAACCTGCCATTACTTCTGCAAGTTTTCCTTCTTCAATATTCTTCTGTGCCTAAAGTAACAGATGTTCATCAGAAAATGTACAGCAGTAAATGGTTTGAATCCAGAAGTAACAGTTGATCATATGCTGAGATTGTCCGGGTTTATGTTGTCCTGAGAAGAGCTGTTGTCAATATTAGTGACTTATGTTTTGACAACCTGTGCAGAAGTCATGTTCAGATTCAAGTAAGAAAAAGTGGCTGTCAGTTGTAAACAATAATAAATTATAGTCTGGTACAAGATACTGACATTAAATACAGTTCCAATTATTAAGGTGCACCCTAATGGCAAAATAATTGATGTCCGATAAGGTTACTGTGGAAGATGCTCAAACCCATTAAGTTAAGAATACCACCAGGGAGGGGGGAAGGTTTGGGTGTACATGAAGCATCCCTAGGGGAAACACCTCTTACCTCAAATTCTTCTCTCTTTTTTTCAAGAGTTTCCACTTCCTTTTTGTTCTTGTTAGGTGCATCTTGAAGTTCTGCCAACTGTTGAGGAAAAAATCAAAACCAACATAAACAAGAATCATGAAACAGAAACACTGTTTACTAAAATAATTTGATAAAGGCTAACTTGTGATTTAATACTCTTAAAAACTCAAACATTTTTGACTATTAGTCATCATCAGGAATAATTATATGGAAATTTCTGCAGTAACCATAGTTTAATATTGCTTTAATTAAAGTTTTTCCCATAGGGAACAGTTGGCCATGGAGGAATTAATACTTGTTTGTTTAGTCATGGGGTCGTTTGTTTAATGAAAAAGCCTAAGTGTCTTTAACTACTATTTTTTCTCTTGACAAAACCATGAGCTGAGAACAATACTTTCCATGAGAAAACATGTGATGGAAAAATGAAAAAAATATTAGTGTTTTGCTGATTCAGAATTAATGTGCGACAGATCACTGTGTTCATGCAGCAATTCTTGTTTCAAAGTTTCGCATTCTCTCCTGATGTAATTTTTAATTCTCCACATGCAACAACAACCAACATTATCTCCTTGGCACGTCGATGTGTGATGGATCTTTGTTTTGGCCTTTGAGAATGAAAATAACTTTGATTCTTTAGGTTTGCCATACATGTAAGGTGTTTTCTCAGAGTTTGGCACTTGTGAAAGAATCAAGTTTTCTAGAACATGGTTGATCAAAACAAACCAAGAAAATTAAGGCATAAGCTTGCCAGGAATAAAAAAATTGGGGCTGTTGTGAGCTTACAGGCCTAGGTTAAATTTCATTAATGCAAAAAAATGACGTGTACATTTTCTACAAAATTATAAGTTGGGGCACAAAAGTTGAAATGTTCTGCATCCCTGGGACACTAAAGATTGACTGTAATTCTAGGAATTACTGCAATTCCTTTTGTCCAAAGCAGTTAAGGGTTATTAAAACAGGCTGAAACAAATCTTTATTCTTGGTTTAAGGAAATCAAACTAAATTGTAAGTAGGTCAAACCATTCCCTTTGTTTAGGTGGGACCCCTTCTGGTTCACTTGGGACCCTGTAATGAAAGAATGAGGGAGTCCCTGGGGTTCTTCCTAAAATCTTCTACTGAGACCCTGGCTTAACACAACAGCTGTAGAACACAGAAATAGACCGAACCAATTCCCTGCAACATGGGAAAATTTCCAAACTCAAAAATCTTATATTATGGTTTTACCTTTTCTTTCTCTTTCTCAAGGGTTTTAACAAGTTTCTTGCTGTTTTGCCTGCAGTGCTTCAAATCCTAGGGGGTAAAAAGAGTTTAACCTTTGTAGAAAAAATAAGCATAATTTTTAATAATAACATTTATATTGTAACACTAACCGTCCGTGGGTTGGAAAGTTGGCCTGCACCACTTTGTTTTACGAGTGGCATTTTATATTGTAACACTAATGCACCTGTTAATGGCCTGAAGGTGGGGGAGTTGATTTTTGCACTGCCCATTGCTAGGGAAGTTGACCTGTACCACTTTGTTTTCTGACTAGCATTTCATATTGTAATACTTGTGTGCACTTGTCAATGGCCTGGGGAAGATGATTTTTGCACCGCCCGTGGGGGGGGGGAGAGTAGATTGACCCCACCATTTTGTTCTTTGACTGGTCAGCAGTAAACAGCCATTTTGGTGGGAAAACACATCCTTAAGGTGCTTTGATCCATAGAAATTTAAAGTTCAGTTCTCAAGGTAAGTTTTTTTTTCATTTCATCTTGAAACTACCACTCTTTGTACTTTGCAAGATAAAACAATCAGTGTTGTTTATATTCACAACTTGAGTTTCATTTCCCTCTAGTCTCAGTCGATGATAATTTTTTCATGAACACTCGAAAGCAGATTATTCTTTGCTTTCAGAAGTCGATATGTTTGCCCTTGGGTAGGACTTTGACATAAAATCTTGCCCAAGGGTAGGCAAATTGCCACAAAAAAACTTCAATCCCTGTGGGTTCCCTAATCCCCCTCCCCTGGGACAAACCATTGACAGCATTAATGCCCTTTAAATGGTTTTCTTTGTTCATGATCATTTCCCATTTTATCATTACAAAATATATTTTGTTTGAGCTATGTAAAGAGAGAATACATAATTATATAAATACATGCATATAACAGGGTTTTCGAAAGATTCTGATGCCCGATGCAAACCAGCGGCTACTTTGATCGTTTATAAATTGAAAACCCTGGAAAAGATTTGACCAAAGCTAAAAAGGTGTCCAGAAATAAATCTGTATGCAGGTGTTACACAGTGTCTCAAGGTTTATTCTTCTTGATTTAAGAAAAATAGTTGACAAAAACAAGTATTGGTGTCACAGTTACAGTAGCATCCAACTGTATTGTATACATAATTGTAAATTTTGGCAGCAACAAATCAGCAAAAACCAACTGGAGATGATAATTTTATGAGTGCATTCACTGTATTACCACAAACAAAAACTATTAATTATAATTTAAATTATACCTTAAAAGCTGTTGTCATGTCATGCAAACTGAACTAACTTTCAGTTATTTGGATTAATTCTTAACTTCTTGTCATATTTTTGGAACAAGCATACCTTGCAGGCATAGTTTTTCACTGTGTTGCAAAATGGCACAGAATAAAACCATTGACTTTAATCAAAGTTGCTCAAAACTTTTGTATCAAGAGAAAATGTAGGGTTTAAGATTCCTCAGTTCCTCACCTCTCTCAACTTCAGATCATCTCTCTCAAAGGCCACAAAGTTCTGCTTGGTTTCCTCGGCAACCTGTTCAACTTTCTTCTGTTTTCTAAGAAAACAAACTTATTATTAATAAAAATAAATATTAATCAATTTCTACTGCAGGTACACACATGTAAATTGACAATAATTTATTATTGGAAAGTGGCCTGTGGACTAAAAATAGAACTATCAAAAAGAAATAATGGCTATAAACTTACACTCATTGCTTGATTGGCATAATGGAGATACTCAATTGGGTCAACTAAAGATGGATGTAGAGGTCAGAGTAAAAAATAATATAACAGAAACAGGGCTTTCAGAATGAATTCAGTAGGCAGCTGCTGGAAAAAAGTACCATAGTTATTCACTTTCAAGTTGCACCATTTTTTCACATAATTTCTAAATCTTGAATGGAAAGCCAGGTTGAGTTGGGGGCTGCAGCTTAAAACCGAGTTTTTCAGGGAAAAAAAAAGTGTTTTCCAAAACCAAACTTGATAAAAGTGTGTTCATTTCGTCTATCTAAAATGGGGGTTGCAGCTGTAATGGTGAGTGCAGCTTAAAAGTGAATAATGATGGTAGGTGTCTGTGCAGGAAAGGTTCCAAGAAATATAAAATGAAATGAGTGGCCATATGCTGCAAGCATTCTAGGGGGGTCAGGGAGCATGTTCCCCCAGGAAAATTTTGAAATTTGGAGCCTCTAAAACACAATCTGGTACATTTTTGAAGGGAAAAAATGTGATTTTTATTGAAACTAACAGTTTGTAACTTGGTCATTATAAATTATACATAAATACTTTATTTGTGAAGTTTTTAAGTTTGTGGTCTGTGAGCCTTCTGGCCATCATAAATAACAACAGGAATTGTCAATTATTTGCAACAAAGGTAGTGAAATAAATCCAGCTGAAAACAAAAACCTTAACTAGTTAACACAGTATATATTACTGCAAGGAGAACCACTGTTTGAAACTGAGTGAGAACAAGCAACTTTGGAGTAAGATTTGAAGTTAGTTTGCTGACATCATGTATTTGTTATTGTGAGAAGTAGTCAGCCGTGAAACTCAAAGTAGCCGACAGAACTCAGGTGGCCCCGGGCTTAATTGTTTTGAAAGCCCTAAAGAAAGAAAGTGTTATGGTAAATAATATATTTCAATATATAAGGGATGAAGGTGGGAAGGATTAGGGAAAGAAGACCAAGAAAAAAAACCGCTGGAGACAAAAAAAACTGAACTGGCTTGAAAATAGTAAACTGATTTTGGTGCTTCTCTCTTGGACAGGCCAAAAAACCATTGCAGGCTAACTGCCATCAAAAGCTGCTAATCATTTATACAGCTGAGTTGACTGGAACAAGTCAAGTAAAGTGTCTTGTTCAAGGACACAAAATAGTGGCCTGACTGCAGGGGCTTAAACTTGTGACCCAGGATTTCGAGTCAAATCTGCTATATATACAGTACCGCCTGGAATCACATGTACCATTGTCACTCAGCAATTGTACCTGATCTTATGACAAGTTCAAAAACATTGATACTGTAACTTACTTTGCCAGTTTTGTGTGTTCTTTTCCTTTGGAGTTTTTCCTTTCTAAAGACGAAAACATTTGGCAGAAGATTTAGAGAGCTCTTGCAAGTACAGCACTATAGTCAAAAATCCTTAATATACACTCAAATACTGTTCTATATTTCTTAAAGGCCAACATAAAAAAAATGTTCATCAGGTTATTCACAACCTGGTCTTCCATTTTTTATTTAACTTGTAATAAAATACAGAGTACATGGGCTTGCACTTGTCTTTAGAAAACCAGCTTATAAGGGATCTGAGATTCTTTTCAGCATTTAACACTAATACACTTTAAAAGTGCGAACCACCTTTCTTCAGATTTATGGCTTCAAACAATTGATATGTAACGATCTACAAAATGTATCTAAGCACTAACATAAAAATAGTAACAAAAACAAAACCTACTAAAATAATTCAATTGCAGTATAAATGCAAATTTTTGTTTTGCACTTTAAAAATTTTCTTTCCATAGTCAGTATTAAATGAAAAGTGCTGCTGTCAGTATGTATAACAGAAATTCATAAATAAGCATTTGAAAACCTTTTGAACAAAACAAACTTAAATATTTGTTATGATTATTAAATATTAAGTGTGCTAAATCAAGGAAAATATGATAAATTACACTGTATTACTTAATAGAAGGGCCTAGGGTAAAAACAACATACCATACTAAGTGACTTTGTATGAAACGCTAATTTAAGTTAACAAAAAATAATAGGAGTAAAGTAAGGAGAGGTGGCCACTTCATCAAAGACACTTATGTTGTTTTTACATCACTACGATCAAATGATTATAAATTATTTACCAGAACAGTCTTTGAGCTGGGTTAGAATTTCATCAAACACTGTCTTGATTTCATTCCTTTTCTCTTCTGCCTGCTTCTCATTCTTGACACACACATGACTAAGCAACAAGTATTACAAGTGAAAAATTGAAAGCCATTGATAACTGCAGCCACCAAGTAACTGATTAATTATAAAAAACTGGCATTAATAAAATATTTAAAAAACTTATAATTATGTTAGAGTCGAGTTTGTTGTGCTAAGCCACTGACTCTATAAAATAATAACAAAATGTTTTTGATTTAAAGAAGACGGCTTTTGTTGGCCCCTTTTTTGTGAGCTAGCGCTGATCGTAATACAATACTAAGCCAAACAAGACCTGAAAAAAAATTGATGCTATGCCCCCAGCCATCACAACTAATAAAAATAAAAATAAAATTAAAAAAATAAAAAATAATAATAATAGTAATAATAGTGACATACTTGATGGGCACATTTAAGAATCTCAATATGCACTTACTGTATATTACAAAAAGTAAAAACAGTTACACATACTGTATTTCTAGCTACAATAAAAGTGAAAATAAATAAACTAAATTTAGCTTAATGCTTAGCTGTTCATAAATTAGATGACAACAAAAAAGGTAATCTGAAATGATGAAACGGATATTGGTGACTTAATATGCTCAGGTATATGTAAATTGAGTTCTAAAGTACAACTACAAGTACTATTACCTAGCTACTCAGGACTACAATGCAGCAAGTTACATATTAAGTAGATACCCTAACTACTCACATGTATTTTTGGTACAGGGCATTTCTTTTCTTAGTAATGTCATTTTCAACTTCAATAAATTCAACAGCCTCATTCTTGGCCGATTCCAGCTCATCCTTCTCCTTTTCTACAGCCTTTACTCGATTAAGCTTAAAAATAGGAACATGAAAGAATCACTAAAATAATTCTAAAAACAGCTACTGTAAATGCTCTAGATAATAAGCCCAAAGGGGGCTTATTAATTATATTTAGACACCTCCATATAGGGTCTTGCTAGAGGAGGAGGAAGGGGGGGGAGGTTGTTATAAAAATGCCAAGACAGAAACAATTAACACAACATGAAGTCTGGATACCAAACAGATTAAATTAATAGCAAGTGGTAACTCTGTGTTCCTCTTGAGTCACATTCAAAAACAGACAAAACTTAATTGAAAAAAATATTTTTTGATGTATCAAAAAAGTTTTTTTAAAATTTTTTTTGGCTCCTCCTTTATAAATTTGAGTTTTTTTTTTGGGGGGGGGGTAGAAGAGAGTACCTATTAGAGGGGGAGGAGGGCACATTAGAGAGTTTAGGGTATTTACAAGTACAGAGTGACAAAGGTGATGAGTGTGTTAACTAATTATAAATAGGTGATAAAATCAGTGGTTTGTAAACAGATTGGCTAGTATCCCAATGTGGCTTCTTTATTACCTTAGGCTAATTTGCTTAAATTAATCCAAAACACCAACATTATTTTTCTTTTACCCGCTAAGTATATACGAGTGAAAAGTTTGTCCAAAGATCAAAAAGCGTAAAACCCAGATTTACAGAAAAACCTAATTGCAATGTCTATAATTATATTAATCCATTTATTAATTAAATCTAGCTCTGCTTTAGGGGATTGAGCACAGTTTTTGTTTGGCATGACTACCTGTTTTCATTTTTAAGAGTAATACTATACATATGTTCTCTTTAACAGTTATATAAGATTATAATAAATTTTATTTATAAATAAAATAATATTACAAGGGAGGTTTTGCTCACTGAGCTGTGTGGAAATGTTGTTATAATTATTATTACTATCATTATCAGTATGATTACTAAAATCTTTATTTGTGCCAATAAAGTGATGTTGCATGCACTATCTGTGGAAGGCAACTACAGTGTCAAAGGAAAACTGCCTGTCACTCATTTCGGACTCTGATTTTCTTCAAAACAACCTTAGTTACCACTAAAAAGGAGTATCAAGGGTTCATTAGTAATTATTAGCAACAACCTGTTAGCAAAAACATGGATAGGTGAGAGCTGGAAACAAGTTGTACACAAATGGGTAGCCCAAAGTAAATTGTCTCCACTATGAACTATATAGATCGTGTACCTTTTCTCCTCGGTGTTCATTCAACTGTTCTATCTCCTTAGCAATGTCTTCGATTGGCTCTTTATACACACTAGAGCCAATGATATCCTCCAGATACTCTAGCATTCCTTCCTCATGCTCTGTAAGAGCTTTTGGCTTCATCATCGAGATTTGTTCCACCTCACCCTTGTAAATAGCAACCACAGATTTTTAAGAACTTTTTCAATTTTTCACTGGTATTTTTTCTAGAAATCTTTTTAGCAGTACAGCAGCTGAGTGGTTATGTGTGTAATGTGTATACTGTTTCAATGTGTATAATCTGTCTGTAGCTGACATAAAGCAAAATGAACTGCATTTATTTCCAGATTATTTTGTTTTTCATTCATCCATCACCTTGTTTATCATTTTAACAGGAACAATAACTCTTAGTTGATCATTCGAAAAGGCTCCAAATAATCTTACATTAGCCAGCTGACTACCAGCCTTAAAAATCTAGTTGCCAGGATTCATTTTCTGGTAGTATTGGCCTGCACCTATAGATGGAAAGTTTGAGCCCTGATACTAGTTGGTTTGTATTTAAATCATCATTACTCCACTACCAAAGGAGTTCAAGAATAATTAATAACAAAAATCTCCTAATATCATTTTTTTATCCAAATCAATAATTGGGCCTTTTTTGCTCCTTACCTGTAATATCTATCTCAACTTAGTACAAAGGTGTTGAGTCATACAACATCAGTTACAGTATCTGTGTAACCAGACATTAACAATTAAAGTTCATTTAACAGTCATACCTGAAGAATCAGGAACCTGTTATGATCCAGATCAACTCCATTACTTTTCAACACCTGTGCTACTTCCTTGAATGGTGCTTTCTTGCCATTAATACTGTAATCAGAGGAGTTGTCTTTTCTGGCTGTACGAGAAACACAGAAGCAGCTTCCAGGCACCACATCATAGTCATCGCCAGGCTACAGAGGAAAGCCAACCAAGATACTCATGTTATTTATAATTTACACAGCTTTCCAAGGAGAGATGCCCAGAGGTCTAGTTTTATACATTTGAACCTTTCTAATATGGACAATGAAGGGGCAGAGAGAAGTGTCCACTTTAGAAAGATATCCTATTAGAGAGAGCATTATGATGACATCAGTTTCAAGACCCAACTGACAGGATAGAGTATTCTGTAGCTAGAATCAAAACCAAATCTCAGCTTTCTTGTTAATTTCTGAACCTTTGTTTGATCAATGTTACTGCTCAGTTACAGTACATGAGCACTGCACATACATGGTCAGCAGAAGCAAAATATCAATGGGGGGGGCACAGCAGAAAGTGTAATAGTTTGTTATGAAATCTGAATTTGCTGTTGCTAGGCAAAAAAACATTGGGAGGGGGACCCCCCC
>JAOBRD020238085.1:0-24781 GCA_027575215.2 Hydrozoanthus sils
TCACCGGGGATCGAACTGGGGACCTCTAGCTCCGAAGGCCGCGCACTAACCAACTGAGCTACGCCTGCTCCTATGATCAGGGGCACGTGATCAAGAATCAACCAATCACAGTGCTCATTTTGTTGAGTGAAAGTCTAGGTATATAACAATACTTTTTGTACCGGGAAAACTCCTACTGCAATCAGAGCGCGCGGAGAAATTGGTGTTTTTCTGAAAAATCTGTCTAACTACACCCCTTTTCTTACATAAGAACGTCTAAAATTTGGGTTAGGCTGAATTTTCGTGAATGTATTTAGGATTTTAGCCTTAAACACACGTTCTTTAAAATGCTCAAGCTTAAACGTATTTGTTAGTATTTGGTGTGCAGTTGATATATTCTATTTGTACCCGTACGAACCAACCGGAAGCACAAATATGTTTTATTGAATTGGATGCTACCAAGGCTGGCAAAGAGACTTTGATAAGAAAGAAAAAAAGATGTAAAACTAAATTTTAATGCACAAGCCAAAGGCAATGATGCACTGATGAAGGTTTCACGTCCTCAGTCTCAGTTCTAAAATTTATATTTTGGGCATTTTTCAACCTCGTGTTCTTATGAAAAATGTTATTATATATATAAAAAAAGAACATATTTTTTTTCCTGTGTGGGACTGGACTATTCTCATTCAACATTAGTATACCGTGACCAGAGTGCGCACGCGGACAGTTAGGTGATTTGGTGAATTTTAAAGGATGTACAATGTACAAGTGTATAAATCTGAAGTCTTACAAAGACACCGGCTATGCTGATAAAGATGTTTGCACGAGATATTACGCTACCGCTTAAAAACAGATTGTATCTACTAAACGTATGTTTCTCTTGAAAAGTTCTTTGTATTTTCTTGAGTTATTGGATTTTTTTTTCTTTAATACTTTCATAAAAATGTGAGAAAACGTATTTTTATTTAAGCTCACGAACATTAAATACTCAGCAGCCGTTTTCACTATAGACGACGGACAAGGCGTCTGACGATTTGTTCTACTAAGTGTGAAAGGGAGACGAACAAATCGTCTTGTGTTGGCCGCCATACTGAAATTCAGATCACACGTAAAACTGACTTACAAACAGATAAGCGTCGCCATATGCTAGTGCCATTCTCTTTCCCTGATACAAGGACAACCATTCTCTTTCCCAGAGCCCATCGCTTCTCTTAGCCGGCGGGGTCCTCGCACGAGCCTTCGATTGCTCGTGCGAAGGCCCCGCCGGCTAAGAGGAGCGATGGGCTCTGGGGACGAGAATGAAGGATAACTTGTTCGACTGTTTTTTCGACAGATACGAATTCAAGACGGCCTTTGGTCGTCTGAAAGACGAACAAACAGACGGACAAGTTCAGACGACTTGCTTGTGCAGAATTTCGCCCTCGTTTTCACATACCGGTGATATGTTCGACTGAGACGACTTGTCTGCAGGACTACTTGTCCGTCAAAATGTGAAAACGGCTAATGTACGCTGCTGCCATATAAAAATCTTGACAACTAGATAGCTATCACAGCGAAGTTTATAATGTGTTTTTTTTTGCTCTGATTAGTTATCGTCAGGATTTTATGTATTAAAGGAGTGGCCGGCGGAACTCCATATTATAAAGACGTAAATATAGACATTAGACATTAAGTCAATTAAAAGCAGTTTTAACGTAGACATTTAGCCAATTAAAAGCAGTTTTATGAAAAAAAATGTTGTGATATAGTTCATCAACTTTAGATACGTTTACTCAAACAGATCGGAAAAAAGTAAATACATTTCTATGAGTTAAGTTTACTTTGTAATTTTGTCAAACCATTCCGTGTTTTCTTTTGAAGTAATGATTTGAATTTGAATTTAAAGTATGCAGTAATGACAAAAGACATACGACAGCATGTAATGAAAAAAAAAACACATCACCGCTAATCTATATGACATAACAATTTACTAAGTCTATTTAATAGAGCTTTTCTCCAACAATTAATATAATGGGAACATAGCACTAGCTTCACTAGCTATTATTTAATATTTTATATTTGCGTTCGAATGCTTGCCTCGAGCGTTTAAGTCCGAAAGTAGTACAAATCGTCAGATTATGTTCGAGCGGTAAGATAAGTTATCAGCACGTGCTCGGAAGTAAACGAGTTTGGTTTGAAGCTGTTTTCACTCATTAGTACGAATTTATAGAACAACAATCCTTTACTCACCTTTTTTGTCTTACTACATCATGGTATAGCAGTGAGAAATACCATTCAAGCAACGTGTTGGTTTTCCGGCAGTTAGGAAGATTAAGGAAGAGAATTTTAAAAGACGAAACTGACTTTTTATGAATCACCGACTGTCAAGACCTCGTTTTAGGCTTTACAATGGGTTATGTATAGTTCATTACAGATGCTGCAAAACCACAAGCACAAGGCGTATTTGAATTTATTTGCAGAACCTAATGAAGTACCGCTTTCTCTGCTTGAATTAAAAAACAAACTTTTCAACGCTAAGACAGCAATTGAAGATTGCAAAATAAACAATCTTGACCGTATCCATCTTGTTAATAGATCACGTTTATTTATTTGGCCAGATAAAATTCTACAATTTGATTGTATGATCTTGTAATCTCACGGGCGTTACTGAACTTTTCTCTTTTGTATACCGCTCTATTATATTTCGCTTTTCTTTTTTAAGTTTCTAACTAAACCCAAAAAAACCTAATTCGCTCGGTATTTACTGAGAAATAGCAGGCCTCGGTTTGCGAAATATAAACCTGTTCAGCCCCCGCTCTCGGTCTGAGATTTTTCAATAAAGACCGCGACCAAAGGAAGTTTTAACTTATTTTAAAAACTAAGTGTTTTGTATAAACGTGAACTACAAATGGAATGAAGACGTGAATGGCAGGGTCTGCCAGAAAAACATGTTCATTTGCTTTCCTGTCGGCAGAAAAATGTGTACAGAAAAATTGGAAAAGGGAAGATAAGGCAAATATATTTTAGACAGTTTTAGAATATGGAAATGATGAAGTCAGACATTTTACTTACTCGTAAGTTAACATTGTTGCTCGACATTTGCCGAGGTATAAGGTCACGCGGAAATGTGGCCATCGGATGATGGGCGGCTGGAAAGACAATAAAGTTCTGCACGTACATACGTGGTTTGATAAGAAGCTCTTTGATGGCCGCACCTGTTACCGTCATCGTCTCGTTCGCTATGATAAAAACAACAACATTTCCGTTTCCATGTTAGATGTCGGCATAGCTGACAGTATTATATTAGCATAGTGGGAGAGTTAATCTGGTCAGATGCCCGTTGTAGGATAGTGGAAGTTACATGTGAGGAAAGTCCAACTACTGATCGTTTTTAAATAACACCATTGAATCTCACGCGCTGATTGGTCAATAACACGAGAAAACCACGTCTGTAGTAAGAGAGTACATATACACGCTTTTGATATAGTGGGTTAATCCATAAAAGTAATATAACAGATTTCCTGTGGTTATATACTTTAGGGGAAAGGCCTTTTATTATGTCGGAGAAGATGGATGTTCATACTTAACTAGCTGTGGCTGAAAGTATTAAGTCCTTTAAGTGTGTGGTTGTCTGTCTTCCTGCTGAGGAAATGTTAGTTTCGTATAAACCCTTTTAGACCTTGCCAGTTTATCATCATCTAACATAATTGGCGTAACACAAGAAAAAAGTTCCCTCTGTGATTAGTAATGGAATTGATCAAAGAAGGTAAGTGATTGAAGACGAAAGAGAAAAAAGCATTCGGGTAAAATAACGATCTTTGATTGTCTTGTAGAAATCAACGACGAACTATAATTCAATACGAGTTAGTTTTCCAATATTTTTTAGCTTGCAAAAATTCGCCGTAAACAAAGTACGACATACCGCGGCGATTTTTTTTTTGTTTGCTAAAGATGAAAATGAGAAATACTGAAGAGAAAAAAGTACTATGAAAAAAAAAATCATTTCTGGTTGGTATACTTTTGGTTGTAAAGTTTTTATCGATTTTTTAGTTTGACACTGTTTTTCTTAGTTCTTGTTTATTTTGCAGTTAAAAGCGTTAAATAGGAAAGAGCAATATAATACTTAGTTATAATGATCATATAATTATACAGGCAAAACAAGAACATATAAAAAATGTATGATATAAAAAAGCAACTGAGGAACTGACAAAATAACTGGTCAAGTATTTACCTAAAAAAGAACCAGAAACGAAGACTAAGACAGTTTTTTTTAACTAGTCATTTATTGTCGGTGAAATTAATAGCAAACTAACTGAATTGAAAGTTTCGTTTTTGGTTCCCGTTCAAAGCAACGGAAAGTCAATGTTTTCGCCGATTCATCAATTTTATTCCAGACTTTTTGACTAAAAAGTTTAATGTAAAGT
The DNA here is from genome assembly GCA_027575215.2 of Hydrozoanthus sils. NCBI lineage: Eukaryota > Metazoa > Cnidaria > Anthozoa > Zoantharia > Hydrozoanthidae > Hydrozoanthus > Hydrozoanthus sils. Next base: position 4,383 of record JAOBRD020238085.1, read on the forward strand.
TTTCCGGTTGTTCTGGTATTCAGAAGAGCAAAGGAAGAGTTTGAAGATAAATTGTTCAAGAAGCCATATGTACTCCCTCAGTGTGTCTCTGTTTTATAAAGCAAATAAGATTTTGCTAATGTTCGAAGGACGAAACTTGTTATGGATATTGCATCACCCAGCAGAGCTACCGCGTAGATTTTTTCAGCTTGAAAAAACACATTTCGTTGTCTGCAGTGTTTATCTATGTACGATAGAGTACTGTCTCTAAATGACATATTATAACGAGTAACGACTGAACGCCGACCGTCAGTTCTCATTTCTCTGGTTGTCTTTTTTAACCAATTTATCTCTTTGTCATAGATATCAAAATAGTCCAAACTAATATGAACAGTATTTTGTAGCTCTTCCAATATAGAGTGTTAAAAATACAATTTACAACCTACTCCTAAAATAAACGGTAGTAAAGGAAGTTAACTGTACCAGGACAAACCGATTGCAATCAGTTGTCAGTTTACGGAAAGTCGTGTATAAAGGAAGAAGGAAGCCGATAAATATCAGCACACTTCGCATCAAATACTGTTTTTTTATCTCTCATTTTCTTCAGTAGTTGCACGGTCTCAGTTTCCTAAGCCCTTGTGGGCCTGATTTTAACATCGGTTATCAAGGCTGACGATGCAATATTGATATAACGTGATTCCTGGACACTGAGGGTTGGTAATTGTTATGGCGATTTTAGGTCTTTTGTAGCTATACCACTTTTATGTCTGTATTACCGCAAGCGCCACGCAGATGGATGTCACCTGTAAACAGTGCAGACCTCGGCATGACTGCACACGTTTGCCATCCAGCGCGTGGTGAGTTGCTTTAGTATTAAAAAAGCCGACAAAACCACAACGAAGAATAACAAATCTCTCATTTGCGTGCGGTATTTTTGTGCACGTGGTGCTAGCAGTGGTCCGCTGTTTGTGTAGGAGATTAAATTACGTTATACTATGATGAATATTTATATTGTATTATCATTTTTCGCTTTTCATCGTGCCTTGAATTGTACGGGAAAAAAATTGAGAATAAAGGCAGAGCCGTTAGCCATAACTAAACAACTACAGTTTGCCTTTTACTTGCACGCCTACACAAATATAGATACACCAAAAAATGCTGATAAATAGGCAGGATCTACTTAATTATTTGGATGGCTGTAGAAACATCTTAATAACACGTGTGGAAGTTTGAGTTGATTTTGTATAAAGATTTTGACCATTTCGTGACATATTCTGATATGTGGGAGAATTATGTTTAGATAATTACTGCACTACCTCACAGTGTGTTGCCTGGAGACTGACTCCAAATTAAACAGGATCTTCCCACGGCCATTTTCGCTTCCAGTGCAGTGACTTCCTTCAGCCGTGGGCACGCATGGAAATCTGTTGAAATTGACTTCCTTGGAAATTACACTTCAATTGAGCTTTGGCTATTCGTGTGACGGAGCGATAAAAAACGCCAATATGTATCTAAGAGCAAATCGAAAGAACGGCCGTGAAGGAGCAGAAGTTCAGCTGGATTTTGTAAGCGAGTAGTCTAAGTTTTTCTTAAAATTTTATAGAAGATATACATCACTTTTGTTAGTTTTTTTCGCTTTACCTATGATGGATATCGAGTAAATGTTTTATTGTAAATACTTATAGTTATATTTGTCACTTTTGTCAGGTCTTGTTTTTTTCCACAATAACGGACGGATACAAAATAAATGTAGTACTGTAAATACTTAACAATTTTTTTTCACTTTCAGTCAGGTCTTGTCAGTTTTTTTTCACCACAATCACGACAGACATGTAGTATATGTTTTACTCGGTAAACACTTAACAATATTTACGGTCTTTAATAATTGTATTGAGAATGAAGCTGAAATAAAGCTTGTAGTATTTTTTTAGATCAGTAATTGTAGATTTTCATTATTTTTTCCCCTTTTTATCATGCCACATTTTATACTATATATATTGCAGTGTAGAATTAAAGTTCAAGAAAGCCTTATTACTAACATAGTATACGAGTAATGCCAGTCCATTTGTGGTTTTTATCTGGCGGCTCTAAAAACTTCAGCTGTTCACAGGTTTATAAAGAAAATATAAGCGAAATCATCTAAACGTTAAATAAGAAATCGAAGATATAGCAGAACTGACTGCTTATGTTAGTCTTAGAGAAATCTGTTATAAATCTAGAATGTATTTGAAATTACTTGAACTATTAACAACTGCTTTTTGATATATAATTGCTTTTTACTTATAATATACAAAGTAAGGTTTTTTTTCTTTTTTGTAAAAAAAATGCAATTTTTGGTATTTGAAAAGAAAACCAAGATAAAGTCGAAAGCGCCTTACAAATGCGCTACCAAACTCAGCCGGCGGTTATACAGCCGTTAATAGGAATTGCGTGTTGTTTCAATAATGTTACATGAAGTTTTAGTGAATACTTTGGATGTTAAATTGTGGTATTTTGAACTCAACAAAAATGTTAAAGTGACTAGAGACAAATCAAACGTTACGTTTATAGATATAAGCCAAAGAAAACCTCTTAGTGTTTGTACATTGCATCATGTTTAATATTAAATTTGTAAGAAAACTTGTTTTCGTTTGATGATATTATAAAAACTAAAAATCTGCAGTTTGTAGCTAATATTTTTGGAATTCATTCATGGGTGAAAAATGTATTCCGATTGCTCACAAATCTGTTCAACTTTATAGTCGATGTTGTACTACCGCTAAAAGAAATAACAACGTTTAATGAAGTACCAACCCTAAATGAAATAAAAACCAAAACTAAATAAAAAACCCGCCTTATATCACGAAATTAACCATGACACTTGGTCACTAACCCACAATTTCAACACTGTTATATTGACTTTATGCTTGGTTGGTGTAATTTGATATTTACAGAACTTTAAATAGACTTCTGATTTAAGCCAGACTTTTATTATTTACCATGCTGTTTCAAAAAGAGATATTTTAAATCAAGATAGAGCTAGTCTCCAGTAAGGCCCGTCGTTACAATTGGTGGAATAGCCGGGTAAGTAAGCAGTTCCTTCTGTTAACGAGTCCCAAGAAGGGTTTGGAAAGTTTAGGGTGCCCTCCTAGAATTTCTAATTTTCTATTACAATTCAATGTATTGGAAGGCTTTGTAATCCCTGTTTCAGACGTAACATTGATCTTTCATTTGTTCAGTTGTTCAAAACCATTTATGTTTTTATGACATTTAAATCAAAGTTTGTAGCCTGAGGACAGGAAAGCTTTTCAGACTGACAAATTTTTCCCCGTTGGCTCGGCAGTTATTTTGTTCTTCGATGTGCGCTGATAGGCACTTTTCTAATAATCGGCCGGATCGGGCTTCGAATGTTGCACCACAAGCTAGTTTTTAACTTCTTAACGCTGTAGACACTCACAGATTTTTAAAACTTCATAACAGAGAAAATTCGTAATAAAGTCCTGCCATTCGGCTTTTCTCATGTGACGTATTCCTTTCTTGAACAAATTAAAAGTCATCTGAGGCCGCGCGACTGCTCTGAAGAAGGAGACGACATTTTAACATAGCATCAAAAAAGATTCATGAACGAGATCAGAAACAACTACATGGTTTCTTTAAAACTGAGATAGCCCGGCGTAGAATGTTAGTCGAAAGTGAAGAACTACAAACTACATTCAAAAGACCTGCATGTTTGATTCTGCAACTGCAGAGAAATGAATATCAACAGAGTAGTTTTATTTTTGTATTCTCTCTTAAAATATCGTATACTCAAAGATATATTTTAAAGATATTTGCTCTGCACACATTAATGAATCACATTAACTTCTTTGAATGAGGTTTGACAAAGGAAAACATTTCTTGATTTTTGAATTCAAATATATAATTGGTCAAGCTCGTTTAATGTTTTCATCACTAAATTGTTGTAGAAGTTAACAACTCAGCCTTTGCGAAGGATCCCCAAAAAAATAAGGGCAGAATGTTTCAGTATAATGGCATGCATGTGTAAGCAATACAAGTAAAGTCCTAGAATATTTTGAAAATGTGAGCTTTATCATAGAGTTTTCGAGGTTTATTGTGACTTTGTGTGTATAGAAGACATATGCACAAGTTAAAACAAATCAACGAGAAACTGCCGCCGAATGCATGTGGTTTAGTTTGCGTCAAATATTAGTGCATGTCGTCTATATATATGTGATTAATTTGTAATTAATTATTTTTGTTAAAATGAAGCACGTGTAATTAACACAAGAAGATCCTCAAACTGCTTTTGGTTTACGAAGTTATCTGCGATTTCTGAAATTTTAATCTTACTGCCTTGTCGGTCCATGGCTTTTCGTGGCTTTTTACATTTTTAGAAATTTCTCACGCCCCAATAGGAAACAGGCAACTCTTCTTTACTATTGAACTCTGTCAAGCTTGGCCAGCGTGTATAAATACTAAATGTATGCATGTAAATTGTATGTTTTTATGTAGTTTTAGCGTGCAGTTTATTTTAACTGTATTTTAAAGTTGATTCGAAAGTTAAAACTTTATTATCGTGTCGGTTCGTGATTGGTCAGTCATAGTATCCTAGCTGGACTTGTTTATATTCAACTCAGACGTATGTAACAAATGTTATAAATTATATACAGGCTAGTATTAAATATGTTATACTTTGACATCTCACGCCATTTGTTGGTGCTTTAGCAAACTCCAGTTCTTCATAAAAATCGTTTGTTTTTCTCCAGTGACTAGGTTTCAAATTGATTATATGAACAGAAATGAACAGAACTGAATGCCTGTCACGCGCAGACTGCGTATATATACAATTAACGAGCGATATACAATGTACGCCAATATTTCTAATTGTAAAAACGCTAAGAAGTCAACAATATTCATTAAGCTGGTTCCTCATGACTAGTACGTCAAGCTTTTGCAAATTAGCGACAAACAACATAAAGTTTTCAGTTTCTTCTACATAGTGTGTGAATTAATGTATTGATCAGTCAAATGAAACCCCCACCCTAACCCCCCTGGGACTTACTGGGGGAAAGTTGGGGGTATGGAAGCTGTATTGAACAAAAAGATGGCAAAGGGGGTGGGGGGTTTGTCAAATATTGTCGCCCTACCTATGTACCCTGGGGGAAAATGTGGGGACTTTGTCAACACTTGATCTTCGAGGTTTGATCGGAGCACAGTCTAAAAGATGGAAGAATTCCCCTAGATACCCTGGAATATTTGACGCCATTTGCTTCGTTATGGACAAAATATACGGCCCCAGGGGGTAGGGCTTTTGAGCATATTGGGCAGCACTTGTGAGGGTTTAATTTGACTGATGCATAATTTCGCATGAAAAGCCACTTGTGCGTTGAATGTTTTCAAATACGAGCTCTCCTAAAACAGAAGATATTATATATATAATTACTCGCGACTTGAGACAGTTTGAAAAATGTTAGAGGTATTATTGATATTAACTTCAACTGTTTCCACAGATGCCGAGTTGTGTTCATACAAAACCATGTTGTATCCATCGGTTTTTCAGATTTTTTTTATTTTTATTTTTTTGTTCTGCTTTCGTCTAAGTCGAGCTTCTGCTAAATTCTTTTGTTATTCTGATTTTGCTGCTGTATAAACGGTTCAAAGCAATGCATGCAAAGATGCCCGAGAATAGAGTAGTCGTGAGGGCATTTTTAAATACTACATTAAAATATCCAGTATATGACAATAAACTATATAGGTGTTCTTTGACAATATACCAAGTTGGCTATAGTTAAATCTCTTCGAAGACAACTAGGTGAGACCATCTGACGAAAAAAAACAATCAAGGCGAGCAAAGAAAACAGAAACTTTGGTCTAAACTAGTTGGTTACAGAACATGAATGACCCTTAGATATGGTGGCTTGAGACTAAGATAAATCATATGCTACGAACGTCGTGTAAACAAGACTTTGATTCTATATTTGAAAAAATCTCTTATATTTTTTGTGAATTGTCATTTCTGATATGTATGTTATTTTATTTACATCTGTAAATACAGTTTCTTGCTACGGATGGAATTCAAGTTTGAGGTCAAAACTCAAACCCCAAATTGCTTCTCCCGAAGTATTTTGGCTTTGTTTGAAGACGTTTTTAATTAAAAACAACTAAACTTGTATTGTGGTTTCAAGCAGGCTCTCCACACAAGAATGATCCTTGAATATTTGACTGTGTAAAGTGTTTTTCAGCTCGCTGATTCGTAAAAGCTTACTTCTTTGTATTGTTCTCGAATTTCCTCATGCATATATCAGCTAAGTTTGGTAGCAAAGCTTTTTCAGAGATGTTCTGAATCTCTGCGAGAAAGGTCAGTGTTGGACATTTCAGCAATTTTCATGGCTTGGTAAAAAAGGTTGGTGAAATACAAATCTAAATTGTTCATAGACGTAAAGTTTTCAGTTTTTGGGGAGAAATTTTCTTTTCGGAATATAAAAAAGAAGAATTATTCTTTAGAATTTTGAACAAATTAAAGGCGAATAGGTTATATTGAACGAGCCTGTGTCATCGATCACGGACGATTGACTGCTCTGCCAGCCGAACTGATGCTTGTACAAATTGTACTAACGATGGAAATTGAACCGAAAAACAATTGTGCGTTCTTTCGAGCACTTTCTGGCCACCGATTACTATTCGTTTCTCATTTTCGTTTTAAATTTTGCTTCAGTGAAATTTGATAAGTGCTAGGATATACTTCGGCGCCTCTGTATAGCTAGTCTCTTGTGCGCGTATTGGAGCCGACTTACCGCAAGGGAAGATAAAGTTTTCCCTTAAGCGCTGTGAGTCACTAAAACCGTTAAAGTTACCTTCAATGTATTTTAGTTCGGGAGTTGCGTAACTTCCCAAATTTAACATTTTTCGAAAGACGGGACATCTGTTTTTTATCTTTTTTTTACTCGATGATATTTGCTGATCTATTTATACATTTTTTTATTTCAAGACGAATATGTTACGAGAAAACAACTAAATAATTAGACAAAATGCTTGGCGAGAGTCACGCTTGTTAATGATTTCTGTATTTAATAGTGGTGACTTTGCATTTGATTGGTATAAAATTTGACCCAAAATTACACCCAAGTTTTGGTAGAAGCATTCATTTACGGAGAGTTTCCGCCGAAACTTTCAGTGTGTTTGGCAGTATGAAGCCAAAATTGGATCTGTTTCCAAAGCCGCCAATACGCCAGTTTTTTTAGCTTGTCAATCGCCTTTCTGACGAATTCCGCCATTGGCTCAAAAATACGCGGAAAACCATCTGATCTCAACGTATGCACGAAACTTAGGGAATTGACCTCACTGCAGAGAATATAAAACTTACGCTGTAAAAAACTCTGTGTACGGCTAATAACTCATTTAAATTTTTCTATGATGGTTTTTTGTTTCTACTAAACCGTAATTACACATTAAATACTAAGTTCCCTGAAATTATCCACTTCTTTTCTAAACGCAAGAATGTATGCACTTAAGCTTAATAGCTAGGCTCAATTTTTAAGAGTTTTGTTTTCAATAGAGGGTATTTAAATTCGTATTTTATAATTTGGCAAAGAGACCTTTTTCAAAAATCCTTTTTTTTATTTCAAATTTAACGATGTATTTTGGTTGTTACACTATTTTATCGACCAGAACGTATTTAATATACGTACATTGACAGATCTAATCAGAAAAAAATATAACTGAATGTAACCAACGCTGGAACGAGTCGACCGCTTGTTTGTCCGCCAGTCTCCGGCGTTAAGAGGTCTCTTTGTAAAACACATTCCTCACAAGATGACCTACTTGGCTTTTAACACCAGCAATGTGCACTTTAAATGAAAAGAGGTTATTATTTGTGAAGTTTGACTATCTCTTTATTTTCCAACAATTCCAGTGATAGTTATATCGTTGAATAATAGTAGACATAGTAATTTAAGGGTTACAGAAGCGATGTCTTCAAACTAGTTGTCAAAATATACAGAATTATAGTTTCCGCTTAGACACTTGTAACCAGTTATTAAAAAGAGTTTCGCGGAGAACTTACGAAGACAAAACGCCTATTTTGACACCAAAGCCGCGAAAATCTTTAAGCTCATTAGATGTGTGTGGTGTCACAGGATTTGAAAATCTGGGATTCGAATCTCATGCACTTTCCCGGTCAAATTCATATGATCACGGCAAAATTTGCGTGATGAGTGGCCAATGTTTGGGCAAAAAATATTCACTAGTTCGCTGTAAACGTTAGTATAGAGCAGTTTGGAGTCCTTTCAAACCATGTGATGACGTCATAATCGCCGTGGTATGTTTTGATTTTTATCCGCACTGAATGTACTATTTTGTAAGCTTGTTTCGGAGACTTAAAATGATCAGGTAACCACTTTTATCCGTTTACAGTCGATCAGAAGTATTGAAAGAGCCCTTAGATCTACAGAAATACCAATGACAAAATGGCTTCAGTAGAACTTTAGTGCATAAAAGCAACAACTTTTTGGTTAAAGGATTGATTTAAAAGCGCTTTGTAATTCAAAAACTTTCCATTTTTGGCCATGTGTTGAATTTCTGTTTGTTTATATAGTTAAGGTCGGTGCGTTTAGCTTAGACAGAAAAAAAAACTTTCTTCACTGGATTACAGCAACTTTGCTGCAAAGATCACAAAATTAAGCACTTAGTCCTTATAAGGTTACATAAATCACATAATGCTTTCGAGGTTTATCCAAAAAAATGCAAATTTTTGCGAATTTCTTACAATTTCCTTAATCCAATATACAATATACTTATTGTTAGTTAATGGAGCGCACCTATTATATTACAAGTTATATAATCTCATCGTCGCTCCCACGCAGCAAGCATGTACTGTTTGATTTTTCTTTAAAAGGAATTCCTTCCTTCATGGCCTTTTCGTTGGCTTGTATTCACGTTCAATATTCTCACTTTTTATCAACGACCATGTTCGCAAAACATGATCCAAAACCATTCCCAGCAGGGCGTGCAGATGTATTTTTTGAATATCATTTTTGGGACCAGTTCTTTCAAATGAAATCATTCATAGTATACTGTTTTGTCTTATGAAAGATATTGAATGCTTCTGCTCTCTTGTTTGCACGCTTCATATGCAAACACGCTTCCTTTGATTGTGGAAGGCACAAGTACTCATCTCTGGTTAATATTAGTATTATTGTTATTCTTGGTTTTGCTATTGTGGCTATTGTTATTTTTACTGACATTATTGTTAATATCATCGATGTTTTTATTTTGTCTTATTTCTTTTGGAAATATCTGTAGCCGAGGGGTAGTTTATATATTTTGACACATGGTTCTTGTTACTGATTACTGTACTAATGTTATCATTAATGCGGTTGATATAGCTCAGGAAATATTATCTTCTTCGATTATGAATTCCTTTCCGTAGACTGATAACATGTCGCTCTCAAACTGCAGGTTCGTTCCATGAATGATGTACTGACCAAAAACACGCTGGCGAACCAGACACGATCAAGCCTACCGCAGCATGTTGAGGCCGACTCGGACCCAGCATGGAGTAAGTTCAAAGTTGCTGTTATGTAATAATTTAGCAGCGAAGTATGCATATTGTATTCGACAATAGGTAATGTTCCTGAGGGGGGTAACTGTTTATTATTTACCAAGTTAGTTCGATAAGATTAAGACAAGCTGTTTCCAGGAAAAACTGAAAGAAGAACAGTTGACCAGAACGCTGTTAACTAAGCGCGCTTTTCATCGTCTCAGAAGTCTTTTAATTTCATCGTTTCTTACAAGTTCGGAGAGATCTAGAAAACCAGAAAGATAAAGACCAGAAAGATAAAGACAAGCCAATTCTTGTCGCTTTTTTTGTACCTGATGAAACGACTTACTCATTGTTGTCACAGAAGTACTTTTTCGTTGTTTCTTGCAAGTTCAGAGAGAATATACATAGTTTCGTTCTACCCAGAAACTGAGAAAGATACGGACAGGCTTTCTTTGTATAGTTTCATTTGTTGCTAAATTTTGTCATTCGTACTGTGGCGAAACGTGTCAAAATTTTAAAAAAATGAATAACCAAGGAGTGGATTTAATTTGGGAAATCTCAGTAATTCAGTAATTGGTGACACTGGGTAACTCTATAAGTAATTAGAGCCTAAAATCTTTTGAAACGAGAATGTATAAAGTGATAAACAACTACCATTCATTAAATATATAATTTAAGTAAATGGCTGCTGATGGAATCCAACTCTCTATTTATTGTTGTTGCTGGCTAAAATTTTTAAAACGTCTATAGCCATTATAGGTAATTGATAAATATCAGCCCTAAAAATAAAAACAAGAAGATATATACAGAATTACCATTCATCGTTATAATTACTTTAGAAAATTTTATCCGTCTGGTGTCTTCTGACGGAATCCCTCTACTAATTGGTAACACAGCTGGCTAAAATTTAACGTCTAGATAATTCTAAAACTCAGTGTCGCACTTAAAATGTCAGCCCTAAAATTCTAAAAATAATATGCATGAAATTACCATTCATTGTTATAATTACTTCTGTAAATTTTATCCAACCGGCTGATTGCTGACGGAATCTCTCTACTATAAAATAAATACTGACACAGGCTAGAATGTAACATGACTGATAACTTGATCGCACTAACCCTAGAATTTAATGAAACAAGAAACGATAAAATTACCACTCAACGTTCTAATTTATCTTAGTAATTAGATCATAAAATGTAAGTGTATACGTGTAAACATATTTTTGATTTATCTCGGAGTTTTACAGAGTTGGAATGACTTTCGAAACTGCGTGTGAAAAAAGAACTGCTCGCATTGTATTTTAGCTATTTCATCTCTTGTTGCTATGGTAACTCGGTGTTTATTTGCGGCCGATATCTCAAGCACGAGACTCGTTATTGTCCATTGATAATGAGCTTAGTTCTTCGTAATTTATGTATACACAAATCATCAATAGCGTCGACGTAAAAACGGCCTCTAAACTTATTCAACTACAAAAAGCTGTTTGTGGCTGTATGTATCAGGATCTAGACGTGTTTGCAAAGGTGTCAAACAGACAAGAAGTCGAAAAAGTTCGATTTCCATGGAAACCCGATTTTCCAGACTTTTCCCTTGGCTCCGAATTTAGCTAAGGGATCAGGATGCAGTTTTATTGCTAGAAAAAGCTTTCTTCAGTAGAGCTCGATATTTATAAATTACGACTCGATGATTTTAAACGAATATAATAGTTTGTTTTAAAGTTGATTTAAAATGTAATGCATAGACTAACAATCATTTTAAAACACGCGAGCAACAGTTCATTTTGCTGATTCACTGATTGACAGAAAATCTCGATTTGATGCTGACTTTTCTACAACGGAACCTGTAAAGGAAGTTAAGTTCGACCGCTGTGCGAAACACGAAAGGTTAAGACTATATACAGCCAAATCCGTAGTGTCCTTATATCCAAACCTACATCCTGTTTTCTAAGACATGTCTTCTTTTTTTTTTTTTAAAAAAAGGAATGATAAAAAGACTTTGTTTGGTTGGAACATTTTATTTCAGCCGGCAGCTTACATTTGTCTGGCTCTGCGGTGATGATCCAAACTTAGAAGAATGGCGGTCAGTTTATAATTTACGTGAACTATGACGGAAGAAAATTAAAACGAGAGTGACGTCAAACACGGTTAGGTTAGCTAAATTAGAAGCATTGTTCTCATACACGGCATCGAGGAGAGATAATGCCCATGTAGTTTCCGCTATCCAAACTCTCATGCAGCACCCCTGACTCTGGTTCCACTAATTATTAGTTATGAGTAAGTTTTCTTGTCAGTCTTCGGAGGACTTTGATAATCTCCACCATGAAGAGCCCAAGATAAGTCGATTTCCTTTTTAAATTGTATTAATATTTCTATGACATTGAAATTTTCATTGCTCGCTGATGACTAAGGCACACTTTACGGCAACGTTGCCTGCATCAACAAACGACACATTTCTCTCCGGTATGAAAAAAGTAGACTCCGTGGAATGCAAGAGTTGTGCTATAGACATTTATGTTGAAGATGCTCCCAAGAAAGGTAACAGTTTAATACTGGCTAGCTACAGATTATTTTTTAAGAACAAAAAGTTTAACTTGACATCGACAAAACCCACTATGTAATTGTTTCGTGTTTTATTCGGATAAATATGTATTTGCTTGGGCAGCGCAAGTATTTGAACCAACTTGGGCCCTGGTTGAAGCAACTGGTGTATTGTTGCCAAATTTTAAAATCGTTTGACGGAAATATTAACTCGTGCCGGTTCTGGCTTGAAAATATGTAATTATCCCCAGCGGTATATACATATCACAGTTGTAAATGCATTGATCAAAGACGCCGGTTTTCTTATCTTTCTGGAATTTTCAAAATACTTTCAGTATAAAAGAAAATTGCTTGAGGATAAATTACCGGCAAAAAACCAAGAAATATTAAAACGAAACCATTCGAGTTTCTAAGAATATACTCTACGCTCCGATGAACTGAAAAAGTTTCGTTTGTTGCTAATTTATTACCTGGTGAAGAAAATTAAACTAAGTTTGTTTTAAGTTTATTTTGCTTAGTATGATAACGTAACGAATGATTAACCGAAGACGTCAATTCTTAAACTATGCTGCATATTTAACGCTAGCGAAATGTATTTGTCGGCTATTCAGTTTTACAAGTGTCATAGGTCAATCACTCTAAGTTGTTATCGTTATTGAATGAATTGAAGAATTTTACAACTTCCGTAGAACAGTACATGCAGTCAGAGTTCCGTATTTTTTCGAAGTGTTTGTTAATTTTCTAAATTTGTTTTTCTCTGTAGCTCCGTTAACTCCCACTGACTGCAGTCAAAAAATCTGTCGGCGAGTGTGTTGGCAGATGTTTCGAGCTGCCCACAAACCACGTCATTCTAATTTTAGAGGAGGAAAAAGGATATTATCTCTAACGAAAGCTCAATATTATCGAGGAAAATTACGTTGCCTTTTATAGAGGAATTTTCAAAAAAAAGTAACCGACGTTATACGCCGAATCAAAAAGGATATTGATATACGGTATTTCTTCCTCTTTACTATTAAGTTTGTTTCCTCCCAACCGTACGTGGGGTTATCACCGTTTTCAGTCATAAAAGGTAAATAAATCAATATCTGTCTTCCCGCTCTCCCTCGTAGTTGAAGAGCTCTACAATGTTATTAAATAACTTCACAGCGCCGACTCTAATTATCTTATATTCCCTCTCAATCTTTATTGGTGTGTCTCCGGTGCCTCTAACGTTTCGGAAAACCCGTGTTCCTATTACCGGAAACCTTACTAAATATGGGCTCCTGCATTAGTTTTCGTCTTCTGGTTTCAAAAATTAAAAAAATTACTTTTTGAACAACTTCTAGCAACTGTCTAGATTTCTTCATTACGAGTTATTGGGTATTCGAGAGACGGTTATCAGGTCATGAAGTTTTTTTTTGCTAAGGGAATAAAACAGTCTCGGGTGTGTTTCTCGACTTCGCCTCGTTTTCTACTCAACACTTTTGTCGTGTTCTGCTACGTCATAGCGTGTTCATTTGTTTTGTCTAGAAACGCGAGCGAGGCTGTTTTATTCAGTCCTTTTAGAAAATAACTTCTCCAGTCCACACAGAAAAAAAAATCATTAAACTGTCGGTTTTCTGGCGTTAAGTGACGTCATACCATGGTTTTTATTTAGTTATATAAAACGGAGCTATAACCAATCAGAGTGCGCGTTATCTCGGGCTTATTACGTATGTCTCATAATTCCCACAGTGAGCTCTCAGATGTTCGTATCATTTGAGCTCGGAGCCACCTCTCGCCCGAGTTAACAAAAAAAATGTCTCAAGAGCAATTTTTTTTGAAAAAAGAACTGTTTTTCTCAGACAATGATCCTGGATAATTCGAAAACTTATTTGCGTGACAGGACTTCCACTAGTTTGATGGTATACAATACTATACATACTGTGAGTGTTTTAAAGGCTGTTACATAACGAAAATCGGCTTCCTCGTCCAGTGTTTGTCTAATATCATCCCTGGCCTGCAGTATATATCAAGGTAAACAAACAGGTTAGAAAATTTTTTAATAAAAACACACCATACTTGTCTTTCTTTTTGCAAGTTCTAACTTCAGCGGTGCCTACATACAGCTGGTCAACACCTTTCGAATCATTTCGCAGTTCTAAACCAATGGGAGCGAAGTACAATTCTCGGCTCTTGAAGCGATGAGCTGAATGAAGAAATTAAGAATATATGTTGGTTTTAAAACTTACTGACTACGGTTCTTAAAAATATAATATGCTTTGTGTTATATAATGTTAGCGACCGATCAATAACATATCACTGACCATGAACTGGTGACCATATTGTATAACTATGAATGTATTTTAGAAGGGGTGTAAACATATGACAGATTCTCAGGTTAGTCAAAATACGGAAACAACAACTAAGAATAAATACTGAGATGATGTGTTATTACTACTGTTATCATTATCATTCTCTTTACTGTTATTATCTTTAGTTTAGCTTTATTATACCAATTCGCAAAATTTCATCTTTTAAGAGATATTTTTGTAGATGTGCTTTTTATTAATTTTTTTTACTGTGAATAGGTATTGTTGTTAACTATATGCAAGTTTGTTTTAATTCGGTCGTTACAGTTTTTATCGTCCTTATATACTGCCGCTATGACTTCCGGCAAAATTCATTCATCATAAGCCTGATTTCTTAACTGGGTACCAATTTCAGCTCGGCCTAGGGAACAAGTTTCGTCGACCAGATCAGTTCGAAAAGACATGTTTTTTCTTATACTATGAAAAACCGAATCGCGACCGCAAGCTTGCTGTCTTTGCTTTCGTATCCGATGCGAGCTCCGGCAAAAAGTTCTACTTTTGAAAATGCTCAGTTTTACGTTTATGACGATCAGAAGTAGCATGCATGCACTCTCATTATCAAATGGTTATATTTCTAAATACGACCTGTATAACGGCAAACTGTTTTACTAACTTTTCGTTTGCCATCTTTGTCTTTTAGTCCTTGCGATCGGGGTAGCAGGAGGCGTGTTAACTGCTCTCGTGATCACTGCGATCATCTGGTGCATTGTGAAACAGAAAACCATTACGGGCAGTTGGTCAAAGAGAAAGGCTAGAAAGAAGTCGGAGCTTGACAAATATTTCACAAAGAACCATACAGAGAGAAAGAGCATATCATCGCCTAAAATCTACTTCCATTCTCCTACCAAGGCTGACTTAGAACAATGCATGGTACCCTCGGAGCCCATCAAATATTTCCCGCAGGCAGATCATTTTAGCGTCACCGATGTCGATCCAGATCTGTACAAGTAAGTTTATTGCGGATTAAAGAAACAACTGATTATTTCCTACAAAGCTTTAGCAACCCAGTTATGAATATTATCATAGCTAGTATTGTGGTCTATAATGAGCGATGCATGATTACTCCATACTATTTTTTGGAACTTTTTCCTCAAAGATCTATGCTTTGTCGCCAAGTTTTGAAGATCGTCGAGCTGAGTCATGAAAGTCTAATACGACTGCTTGATCGCGCCGTTTTTTTAGTTTTTAACGTCAAAGGAACCGCTACAATTTTTGCTGCCGGAGCGATAGCGACAGCAGAAGTCTCTATTCCGGCAGAAAAACTCGATATTTACTTCCGGTTTTCCACCTATTTTCCATATATGCTTGGTTCGGCCTCTCAAAGCCAATTAGGGGAGTGAATTAATGACTTTTTGCTTCCGGTAATTCTGGTGTTCCATATATAGTTGGTTCAATCATTGTAAGCCAATCAGCTTCTGTGTAAGGTTTGTTTGTTGGTTTCCTTGTTGGAGTGTGTGCGTCTGAGAGAAAGGTTAAATAAGGTTTGAATGATGCATAAAAATTCACAGCTAGGAAGCACTCATCAAGCATTGGACAGCTTCAACGAGCTTTCGAAAGGAAGGCAATGTGCTTTTATGGCAACTCGCGGACACAATCAGTTATTGATCGAATTCACAGTATATATGTATGTTAATTCAAACCATTTAGTACCCGATAGGAGTACTTTACTCCCGCCTCGATCATCAGGCAGGCAACACTTCATACTTTTTAAGAACTACTAATTTAATTAAAATTCCTTTTTTTTTTTTATAAAACCACGTATTTTAGCGACTGAAGACTGAAAAACTTTACCGTTTAACTAAAAATAAAATGTATTGAAGGGTTTTTTATTACATGAAAACAAGCAGTAGTACGACCTATATCTATTTGTTGTTGCCTCAGCGGGAAACAACGTAACGTTTACCCAAAAGCACGAAAACGTTTCATGGGGGGGGGGGGGGGTTCAAACTACTTTTTACGCGTTCGTTTCTATTAAGTCTAGTTCTTGGTGAATACCTTCTCTGTTTGTACAATACAACTTGCAGTTTGACTGGCCTGGGTGGCTTTTTTTCCGTTTCGAAAAGGTTAGAACAAAACCGATGACTTTGAAATATGAAGAAGTATAAAAAGTGAGACTTGAGGTTGCAAATGTTTCGAGTCACTGACTAGTCAGTATTTTAACTCAGTGTTTCTTTTGCAATTGGTGAATGCATGAAAACTCTTAGCATGACCTGCAGTCATTCTTCTTTGTCGAAAGAGCTCTCATGTTTTTAAATCTTCAATCAGAGACCGTTATAAAAAAATTGTTGGCATAATCTTGTATTTTACCCAATTTTCGGTTTTTGTTTGACGTAGACAAGGCCTGGACATCCGAATGGAATGTTTAATATACTGTTGTTACATTATTGTTATTTCCATTATTATCACTAATTATTATTATTATCACTTTCGTCATCATCACCATTATCATCATTATCAATTAACATTGTTGTTATCATATTTTGTTGTTATCACTTAGTTTGCTTGTGTACATGAATGTATGTAAAGCGTGGAGTAGAATTGGTAAAATGTTAAAATGGATAAAAACGACAAAGCTGTAACAAAAATATTAATGTTAAAACGCCAGCTAGTGACTCGCAGTTTCTGTGTTAAGTTATTCATCAGACTGAAAATCGCGCGGTCTGCGTGAAACTCCGAGTTGCTGGGTTTTAACATTGTTGTCGTAAGCCCAGTCATACAGACTGCAGTTCTTTTGGCCTTGGTCGTGGTCGTGGTCGACCAGACAAAATTTCGATCTCAACAACTATTCATTGCGGTGCCAGTTCAAGGACATGTTTTGGAATCTGAACTCACAGGATTTATTTTTTGTGCGATCGTGTCGAGGGAAAGAAGAATAAACTTTTAAGATGTCGGGAGACAATCTTATTCCTACGCCTAAAGCATTTACAAACGCACACTGTGTTAGCGGCTTACTCACACTAAAAGATGGTCATGTCAGTGTACCTTTCGGAACGGCTCATTTCGGAGACTAATAATTATAATAACTCAAGAAAATATCGAAGCAAACACATGAGAACTAACTAAATGATGAATCCGAAAATGAAGCCACGAACAAGCTACTTGACAAACAGGTAGTTCAGTGAGCACCTTTACGGCGTCTAGTTAAAACAGCTTTTTATATTTATGAACCATTTTAACATTTTATCAAGTTTTATTTCGCCCTGAACACTGTGCATAGAGCACTCTAAAATGGTCGATCGAGCGAACACTGATCGAGTTTACATATTTTCCAAAGTAAAATATGTACGTATGTATATATATATATACACATATACACAAGAATAAAATCCGAAGCCGGAAACCATTTAAACCAAGTAATTAGGGCTCACTTCTCTCCTTCGACATTTGGTTAAAAATCTACTGCGTGGCATGGCGCGATTGACAAATAAACACACCACCGTTTGTCACGAGTTATATATAATTACAGTGCTTTTCGTACTTCCCTAAAGTGCTCTTAATTACGGTGGGCTTTTAAAGTTTAAAAATAACTCGTTATTATTCAAATATATTGTTGACGTTCTTACCAATTTACAAGTGTTATTGTTTTCACAGGCAATCTGTCACTGTGGGTCGTTCAACATGTTTCGCAATTTCGCTACCCATTTGTTTACAGCCTTGTTTTATAAAATTTTCTGGACTTTAAACGTTCAAATTTTGTGAAGTTTAAAGCAATCAGGAAAGTTTATAGATCCAGCTCACGTTCTACCAAATACCAAACACATTCTATAAAACGCGAGAAGCCTTAAATTGCTCTAATGTTTTCAAGAGTACTTCCTTTAACTTTTTTGATGATATGCAAAATTCTCCGCTTAGCCTTAAGCCTGCAGGAAGCTCGATCGAGGGGGCCTTTTTTATCTCTCACGACGAAGCGCATACTTCTGACAACATTTCAAAAGATCTTCTTAAAAATAAATTTTGCTTTTGAGTGTGTTAAGTTATGAGGCCTTTCGTATCTGTCATGACAAAGCACTAATCTTGACAACATTTCAAAAACTATACTTATAAAACAGCCGGAAATTGTACTTTTGAGTGCTTTAAGATACGAGGGCTTTCGTATATCTTTCACGACAAATTTTAAAGCGCGTCGGTATTCTTGACAACTTTTCAAAAAAATACTTCTTGTTCTAAAACAGAATATTGCTTTTGAGTATGTTAATAAGATATGAGGCCTTTCGCATCTGTCATGAAAAACCGCATATTCTTGTCTCCGTTTCATAAGAATTTCTAATTAGGAAATTTTGATATCTGAGCCGAGTGTGTTAAGATAAAAGGCATATCTGTCATGAAAAAGCGCGCACGCGCAAGTATTTTTGGCACCATTACAAGGGAATTTCTAGTAAGGAAGTCAGTTGCTACTGATATTCTCCTTTCGTTTCTGTCATGATCATGACAGAGCGCACATTTCTCACCATTGATTACAAGAGTCTCTTAAAACAAATATTGCTGTTGAGCGTGTTGTAAATGTAAATGTAAAATATGATCGAAACGATATGTGTATTTTTCTTTGTTTCACAGTGAGAAAGTAATATTCGAGGATATTGCTTTTTCACCCAAAAATAAAGAAAAATACACATAATGTCCACGGTCAATCCAGCCCCTGAACCACAACTGTAATACAAGATATTTTGAACACTCTTGTAAACTACCTCATTGTTCCTGAGACTATTACAAGTACTCCTTGTAGCACAGGCTTACCACCCAGAAGTGGTATGTTGTATACTGTATTTATGATTTCTGTTAACTGAAATACACTGACGAATAAGAAATATTACTTTAATGTAGTGTTGTCAACCTTAGTGGGGAGTTTGTAGGGAAAGAAAAAAGGGAGGAAAACGGATTAAGAAAAAACGGGAAAAGAGAGAAGGGAGGGAAAGAGGAGAGAAGGAGAGAGAGCCGAGAAGAATAGAGAGAAAAGTAAGCAATATGACAGCTCGACTGATCACCTGTCACCCTCATTTAAACTCATCTCTACAGTGACTCGCTTTAACAACGAGCAAAACTCCAACACAGCTCAACCAGGCACATAATACAGTAATCACTGCCATAATTTTAGAGCCGCACCTAAAATATCCACGGAGAAAATCGGTCATAAACAACGCTTTTCGCCGACCTCTGGATGATCGGTGCTCGCGACGAGACGAATGGAATCCGTTAAACACCAGTCGAGCTGTCATGTTGCTTACCATTCTCTATTTTTTCTCTCGCTCTTCTCTCCTCTCTCTCTTCCCCGTTTTTCCTTTCTCCGTTTTCTCCCTCTTTTCTTTCCCTATAAATCCCTCTTTAAAGGTAACGACGACACTACATTAAAGTAATATTTCTTATTTGTCAGTGTATTTCAGTTAACAGAAACCAATGAACACAGTATATAACAAGCCACTCAGTCTGGGTGGTAAGCCTGTTGTGCTTCTACCCTAGAACAATTAAGGAATGGAACAACCTACCCTCCCAGATCACCAACTGTACATCTGTAAAATCCTTTAAACAAGCAATCCGTGCTATTTCAATGAATGTAAACCTTTTTCTGTGACAGCCTTTTCTTAAAGTAGTACGATAACGGTAAATTTTGTTTTAATTTTGGTTGCCATTAGCTTCAGCTTGTTTTTGTGTACTCTATTACACTGCTTGCAGTCCCTTGTTTTAGCAAACTGGCGTACTGAACAAAAGTTAAGCAGAAAAGCTCTTTGGCGAAAGTCCGATTACGCGCGCCTTTATTTACTGCATATCACGGGAAAAAATGTCGATTTTCAATTGGTATTTTTTAGGGTAATTTTTAAACCAAAAGGTGTTTTTTACAGTGGAAGATCTTTATTCCTTGGTAATTTTTAGAGTATTCAGTTTGGGGACTTTTCCGACGGTCATCCCTAACCTTTTAACTCGGAGTACAAACGATAGCACATGTAACGACACAAAACGCTCAAGACCTTTATTAGATAAATTACAATGAGACAAGTCTAATAGCTCAACGAGACACAAAGGAATGTTCTTGAAGTAGAC
>JAOBRD020238189.1:11671-24511 GCA_027575215.2 Hydrozoanthus sils
ATATGAACAAAATGTTTACAGTAATTGGGAAACATAGAGTCTTGGTGCACTTAAATCTATAAACTACATATCATATTCTAGAAAAACCTCAATCAGCTGTCATAATGTATTGTTTATTTAACAGAAATGTCCACCAAATAATCCTCTGCTTCAAATACTGTAAACACTTTAAGCAAAAATCCAACACTAACAAGAGGACACGGTATTCAGCTTGAAAGAACAGGTGCCTCAACATAAATTTGGTATGTTTTTAGAAATAGCTTTTCAAGTTCTTACAGCTGCAATAGTATAGAAAAAAAAGCTCTAAGCCAGGTCAATTCCTATTGGGACCAACTTTTTAACATAATAACTTTTGTTTGGGTTTGGTTGAAATTTACAAGAATTGGTTGAAATGGTTGACCAACCAAAATCCATATTTAGCAATACTTAACTTAGGATTTTTCATATATTTTTGAACCCAATTCACTCAATTTTCGCGATTTCACAAGATGAAACTTTTTAGCAAATTACTTATTAAATATGAGCGAAAAATCCATTTCAGTACCGAAGCTGAAATAAGTATAATCATGTGCACATCCAATATATGTTATGACCCTCCATAAAACAGCATGACCATGTGAAGCGGATCAGATGGCAAAATTTCATATTGTACCCACTTTAATTTAGCAACAATATAAATTTAGCAACACTTAATTTTGGTAAAATAAAATTTATAAAAGAAGAAAACAGGTGGTTCTTGGGTATGAAAACATGGTTAGGTTACATATAAATGTGATATGACTGTCATCTATCATTGCCAACATTACTACAATCATCATACTTGTAAACATGTTGTAAGCTATAAACAAAAATTTTCTTTGCCATGACTTTATAACAATTAACAAATGTTTTACATGTAGCATACATAAATTCTCCCAAAAAAGGATTCACACTTTTGGCGAAACAGGTTCGGAGAACTTAGCTTATCATCTCCAGTAGTTTGATCTTTGATTAATTCTCATTTTATCATTAAAAACTATTAATTATAACTTATGTATGATTTATGTAATGAGAAGTTAGATCTGTATCTATAAATTTGCTGGGCTTGCAATTGAAAGGGCAAAACATACACTCAAGGCTTGATATCAGGAATTCAAGGTCACCGGTTGCTTGCATTTAAAAAAACGAAGTCAATTTTCCTGCAAGGATAAAAATGCCTAGTCTAGTATGCCAAACTTTGACACTGCACAGTTTTTGTTGCAAAACTTTGCCCTCTTTATCTTCTGCATTATTTGTCAAAATTGAAACACCCTGTTTTGCACGCCTGAAAATAATGTCCAGTTATAGTGATCATTCTTGGTCTGAAACAAAACTTTTGTTAAGTCTTGTTCGTATAAGCAGCTCAAATTTAATAATTCTATGCATATTATTACTGCCAGGCAATTATTTTATTTTGATCAGTTCCAAGTTTGAATTTTCTGTGCGCTGCCATTTTGAAATGTGACATGTTACCGTTGCAGTCCCAGACACCTTCTCATTCACTGCTACTGTACTGAGAGTGGAGACTCTATTAAATGCAACCGTAACACCCCACATTTCAAAATGGAGGCGTGCACGAAATAAACTCACTGTGGAAATGATAAAAATAAAATGCTTGGTGTTAGCCAGTAATACACAGAATTATCAACTACTGAGTTGCTGATATGGACATAAACTTAAAAAAAAGGTGAAACCAAGAATGTTGTACAGCCAAAAATTCCTGTGGCCAAAATCACTCCCATGACAAGGAAAAGCAACCATTTTTAATCACTACAGTCATGTATACCCATAACAAAATTTGTATTTTTTATCAGCCACTCAGATACACAACACTGGTTTTTGTAACACAAAACTATTCAAAATAATACTCTGAACAGTTAAGTATTTAAAATAATTATTGTCCACTCCAATCTAGAAGTGTTACTTTGCAAACCTACCTGATTTGAACTCAAAATGAGTTTTTTAAAGCTTGAATCAATCAAACTACATCATTCTCCAGAATTATTATAATTACATCAAATGAGAGTACTTAATTATTTAATAATTTATTCCACATCAAGCAATTTCAATGACACCAGCCATGCTAAATAAAATCATGATCACAGAAGGATAAAAAAGTGGAGATTTCTTTGAAAAACTAAAAAAATTGCCACAAAGGTAGGACTTTTTAGGGGCACAAAACAATTATAGAATTTTATGAATTTTAAGGCCTCCAGAATGCCTTGTTTTAAATCAAAACCCTAATAACAAATGAAGAGTTTATCTTAAACTAGCAAAGTAGAGGAAGAGTTTTCCATACTGATTGTCCTACAGTAGTTCACAGGTATCCTAATGTGTGAAATGTTCAATGCCAAGAAACAACTAGTCACACAATTCATTAATAAGATGTAAGAAAAAGGTGAGCAGAATTTTTTATCATAAGTTGATGTAAAAAACTTTATCATCAACTTATGGCTATAACATAAAAAAGCTATAGGCAGTCAACGACTGCATGTGGTTACTGCTTTTAATACTTGGAATATAATATTGCAGCACTGTTTGGGGCTCTCAGTTTTCTATAAAAGAACATCGGGTTCTATAGTTTACACTTCTCAGAAAACTTATTATTCACTCTTTGAAGGGAATTTTCGGCTCTCTCGAAACAGTTAGTACACATTTTAAATCTTTATTGCAAGAACATTTTTGTAAGAACAAAGAGGCTTAAATTATCCAAACAGTTTATAATAAGAACAAATGTAAGAAAACTTTAAACAAATAATTCAAAACGGCACATTGCAACTCGCCTGCTGTCAACACCACTAAATACCAAGCATATACAGATTTTAATTAAAAATTTTCCACAGCATACAGTTCTCTCTGTTTTCTATTGAATGTAAATTTAGACATACTCATGCTTTGTCTTGTCTTTCACATGAGCTATAAATTGACTCGACATGAAGAACATGTGACAAGAGGAAGTAGTTTGCAGACCAACAAGTCTGCTGTGAGCTGTGTGAAACAACCGAATTGCATTGCAGTAAGTTTGCTGCAAATCCCCTACTGACATGGCTCTGTTCTGTCTATAACGGACTTAAAGAAATAAAACTGCAAGAATCAGGAAGTTAATCTTAGAAAAGTGCAAAAATTTATGCAGTAAACATGTTCAAATTATGAATGTCAAGAAGGTCAAACGTTTGCAAAGATCGCTAACTAAGCCAAATGGAACAATTCCTTATCAAAAAGTTCGCCATAAATGCTGATAACTGTGCTTGAATAGTTGTTGAATCAAAGTGGGATAAAACTCAACTTCTAAGTACTCAGAGCGTTGGCTGAGATAAACAATTTCTGTACCACTCGGATGACGATCGAGCATAAGAAGTCGGGGATCATATTCAGCTAAACGAAATTATACAACATCCGAACGATATCTGGTGATTGGCCAAAAAGTGTTTTTCCGAATCACATGGGTTTATGCCCTTACTTTTGTTTGGAACCTACACGATGACATTATGGCTACAGCCTTCCCAGAAGGCAGTAGCCACAAAAACTCTAATTTACTTCACTAATTTTTATATAGTACTAGTCTATTTTCTTCAAAATACAACTTATTGTTTTTGACAGAGAACATCACAGTAGAACTTATTGACTGAGGTGACGATTGATGAGATGTATAGACCCTATATGTATGCATGTAAATAGCAGTGATTTCAACATTATTTTGTTTTCATTCAAATTAACCCTACTAGTCTCATTCTTAAGCTAATTTTCAAAAGAATATCTGTTACTCAAAACGAATTTGAGTGAAGAAAAATAATACAGCATCTAGAGTCTGTGGTTTATACATACAATTAGAATAACTGCTTGTATGTTATAATATATAAAATAATCACACTCTAAATCTAACAAATGGGATTAAATTTAACTTGTGGTTTACAGCTTGTAACACCAACATAAAAAAATATTAATTAATGTTCATAAGTTTAAATGGAAAGCTCAATGGTTGTGATTACTTTAAGGTAGTTAGGGGCTGAGAGATTCGAGTACAATACTGAGATACTATTTATTTTAAACCTTAAGAGATGATTCTGGACTGAAAGTGATGTGTAACTGTTAAAATAATTGGCTTTGTTAAGTTTTGAAGATAATCCCAAACACCTGTTAAATAACAAACAAAAATCTTTATCAATTATTAAAATATTATACATTAATTCACTGTTTTTAATCATTATTAATGTGATATCAGGTTATATAAAAGATAGCTTCTGCAACATGATCTACATGTACATATCATTGGCTTTTTAGTGTTTTTATTCATGACAACCATTTGTTGTTGTAGTACAAAAAGATAAAAAAATTGTAAAAACCTTTGAAAAGGGTGGCTTTCTTCATATGAAGTAGGGGTTAAGGGTTAAACTAAGTGAAACTAGGGAGTAAAAGATTAATCTTTGGGACAAGTTTAATTCACAGGAGTTGACATAAAAATTACCCTCTTCAGAAAGACATCATTAGATAATTTTTGGAGCCACACAAATTACTGACCCATGAATGAACCACTAGAATGCCTCCGGAAGTGTTGCTTTTCTGCTGATTTACGTCCCAAAGCATTGAACGTGAGGCTGTCTTGTGGCGGTGTAAGTGACAAGGACTGTGCATGGCTGTTACTGTCAGCTTTAGAAACTTTATTGTTGTTAGGTTTAGGTGGATAAACTGAAGACGCAGTTTCTGAGATGTTTGCATTGTCATCATCTTTTGCTTTAGACAACGTTATCTCAGGTTTACAGTCACCAGCTGCCAGGGCAGCCGCGGCAATCAGGGCCACAGTTCCTGCACCGCTCTGAATGCCAGGTACCTCTGAAACTTAACGAGTTTATCATTGAAGTGTTAAATAAACAAACTCAGTTTATAATTTATTAGATGGTCAGTGTACTTAAATAATTATGTTTTGTATAGTGTTATCATCCAATACTTTTTAATATTAAATTTTGTCCCATTATAATTGTAACTTATCTTTTCTAAATCAATAACACATATTCATTTAAAATTAACATTATGATAATGAATAAACAAAGTGTCCCTTTTCACCCTTGCTTTAATCCATGATGTCTGTAGAATGTAGTTAACAAAAAATTTACAAAAATTAATATTTTAATTGTTTATGTCATGTACCTATTTATGTACTTGTTTTACTTCAAGTTAAAAATGTTTGCAAGCAAGATTTATAGGGAAATCCATAAAGTTTATAGCAGGAGGAAACAATTTGATTGAGAAGTACTGAACAGTCAGGTTCACCTGCCTGTGAGTATTATGGGTCAGAACTATCACAATTAGGTTCAACATGATACAATAATGTACACTTAGAACTGCCTAAACAACTTTTTACACAGTTCAATTTTCATCTTAATTTTGTTTCCTCCTTTTGCTTGTCATTGTCTTTTGAAGAAGGGAAATTAAAAAGTTTACAGCATTCTGGAGTGAAGTTTTGTCAAACTTGATAAAATTTGGAAACTAATGCAGAATTTGTTCTCCACATAATTATTATGACAATACTGATTTTTGCCACAGTTGAAGCAAAATTTGAACTAACAAATTTTTTCACATATCAACAAACTATCTTCAGGGGCAGTGGGATCAAGTCACACAGAACTGGGCTTTGAAATGGAGGACTGTGTCTACTGATGATTTCGTGATGAATCTTGACCATAGGCAAATGATGACCACCTACGATGATGATGAATTACAAGGAGCTGACATGAACACCATAAAACAATTATTACTGACTCATACTTCATCAACATTAAACAACACTCAAGTCTTATTAACCACAGGAAAGGCCTTTACTTGGAAAACTCAGAATAAGGGCTTGACATACAGAGTGAGCACGGAAAGGCCAAGGCCTGAGATTTCAGAGTAAAGACCAAGTGAATGAGGTTAGTATCATATTTGACCGAGTAAGTGCCAACCCTTGGACTGGTGATGTATCCTCATGTAGATAAGATCATAAGTGCAGGTTTGGCTCAAATTTATCCAAAGGTTATGGATTGGCAGCAGATTTAAACAAAATGCAAATTTGTCAGAATTATACATGACTTAACTCATCAGTTGAGAAATTTGAATGTTAATATCTCAAGAACCATAAAAGATTTTGACAAAAATTTTTCACCACTATTCTTGATTTAGCAGTTCCTATCAACTGAAGCAATAAATTTTTTCACTTCATATGCACGTAAGTTATGATAAACTCACTGAGTTCTATTCACAGTATAGAAAAAACTCTCAAGCAGAACAAGCATGTACCTCGTCGTGTTTCACAGTGCTTAGTATGCGTTTCTGTCTGGGGGGTGGATGCAGCCATGCTGTCCAAGATTGTTTGCGACATTCCCAAAGAGACTGATGTTGCCTGCAAACTCGCAACTGGCACTTGTTTGTGGAATGCATAGAACAGATGTTTACACATATCCTCACTGACATCATCACCCAGATATGCAGACATAAAAAGCTTGAAACCTTGATAGTCCATTGGCTGAAAGTAATTGGAAAGTAAAAGTCTGAGCAAGGTTCAAAAGTCCATATTTAACCAACTAAGACAACATCATCCTCTATGTTTTTCTAAATGATTTTGAAGTTCAAAAGGTTCAAAGACTTTTAAAGTTGGTTTTGCCTGCCTGTTTTATACTTCAGTCTCAGACAACCTAGTTTTCAAAACTTCCAGGGAGAACATGCCCCTGGACCCCCTAGAGTCTTGCATTTTTGGCACTTGATTGGTTTGTCTCCTCTTTGATTGCACCCTCCCACAAAAAATCCTGGCTACAAGTCTGCTGGGAGTTTACCAGTAACAGGATGTAGTTGTTTCTTTTTGTCAGAATGTTAATTCTGCTCAAAACAAATTTAAATAAGAAGTATAAAGTAATATACAAATTATTATCACAGCTTTTACACTATATACATAATTTATATGTAACTATTTTCCGAAGCTCAAAACTATACTGTTTGGATGTGTAACTATATTATTCTCTTTTACAAAATTTGTGCATTGATGTATTCAAACATTTAAGAAAATTTGAAAATCATATTGGGTTCCTGTTGATCTTTATGACCAACCCCCCCCCCAAAAAAAAAAATCCAAGAAAAAGAGGAGTTGCTTAATATGTTGAACACATACCATATTTGATGGAGTAAGCACCAACATCCATGCTGCTTTAAGTCTCATGAAAGTTTTGGGGGTAGGTTGCTTGCTCGGTCAAATTTCCACAATAAAAGCTGTTATTGAGCAACATGCAACACAACCTTCCAAATAGTCAAGTTTCAAGCACCATAAGTGTCAAACTGCTTTTATCAATGTTGCAACAAGTTTTAAATTCTTTTCCCCTTGCCTCTGTTTGATTTTCAAAATCAATTATTGACTCTCTCTGAAAATTCTTGAGCTCATTGTCTTCTGTACTGATGTTCTTCAACTGCTTGGACCTTGGCTTGTCAGGCCAAGAGTGACATTGGAAGCCACTTTTATATCACACGCAAACCTGCTTTTGCATCTCTATTAGCTTTATTTTGGCTTTGAACAATTTTTCTAAGGGATTTAATGATCTAAAATGCAGTGGACTGCAGATAAAAAGTTTTTCATAAAGGAATTTACTGCAAATTCTTGGAAATTTTCAGGATTTGGCCCAGGATATTATTATTTATCAGCAATTACTGATATTTCAGGTCTAAACACCTCTGGGCAGGAACCTTTGCTTAAAAAAAGGTTAGGTGGACGTTTACACAGGAATATTAAACTCCATCAGATATGGTAAATGTATATATTAGTTGAAGATTATAACATTTATCTGATACTGGACTCTAGCTTTTCTAGAAAATTGAATGCTAGAAAGATAATGATATTTATTTAATCATTGCAATTATGGTTAACAAAACTACAGTTATAGTCAATAATAACAACATATTTAACAAATAATTATTATTAAGACTAAAAGTATGAAACACCAAGGGTCATTATCATTGTTTCAACCCTTTCAGACCCAACCAGTTAATAAAAATCTAACTTCTCCTTACATAACTCAACTCTTTCAGCCAGCACTTCTGCTAAAATGTTGGAATGAATATAAAACTATTTAAATTAAACTATTTGGTAAAAAGTTACAGGGCTCAAAATTTACAACCAACTGGTCACACACACAGCTTAATATCTTGATTGTGTGCCTAAAAATCATGAACGATCGCAATCATGTGCCTAAAAAGCTGAAACTCAGTATTACTGAATTAGGATACTCCTTCCTACTCGACTGTCCTTATCTTACTGACTTGCAACAAAACAGCTGTCTTAAAAGTAAAAAATGTGGATTTAATACAAGGTCCCAAACAAAAAAATGCACCACAGTTTGAAACTACTACATTCAATAAGAGTCTGAAAGAAACAAACACAGGATTAAAAGAATATAAAGGTCACTTCCTCGCTGATTTAACAACTAGTTATAAATGTCTGAAACTTCTTTGATTTTTTTTTGTTCTCAGAATCCTAAGCTGTGCTCCTAAAATTTTGGCAGTGCACCTAGAAATTTAGTCCTGGTATCACCCGTGCACCTAAAACCAAAATTAAACTTTGTGCCCTGAGTTAACTTATAATCATCAGGTAATTGATTACCCTAATTTCGTCAGACAAATG
The DNA here is from genome assembly GCA_027575215.2 of Hydrozoanthus sils. NCBI lineage: Eukaryota > Metazoa > Cnidaria > Anthozoa > Zoantharia > Hydrozoanthidae > Hydrozoanthus > Hydrozoanthus sils. Next base: position 20,328 of record JAOBRD020238189.1, read on the forward strand.
TCTGAAAGACGAAAAAATGTTTGCAGACTTGGATAACTCTTCTCCAAATAAAGAGGTCCTGAAAAATGATTTCCATGCAACTTGCATTTGGAGGAGGATGAAAATGCTGCAAGATCATTTACAAGGGACTCAAGCATGGAAACATGTGAACCACCTATTATTATCATTTATTAAAATTATATAGTTCCTGACCAGTGTTTTTTATTGACAATAATTGTTGCTACTCCCAATTACAGAACCAAAAATTATGTCCATCACAGACATAACCTTGACACCCCCCTCTACAGCTAGTAATGCTTACAGTACTTGTAACTGGAATGAACACAACCCAACATTAACCCTTTCAGCCCAGGCCAGTTTATCAACATTTAACTTCTCCTTACATAACACATACAATTAAATAAGTCATTTGGTAGTGAGAAAATGGAAATTGACCAATTAAAGTGAACAATTGAAGATGAAAAGCCAAATTCTCCTAAGCTGGTCATATTAAAAGTATGGACCGTCCTAGTTGGGAGAATTTACCAACACAACATTTGTCGTGTTTGGGGCTGAAAGGGTTAAGTTAACATAACATAGGGAGTCCATAGTGCTTGTGACAATAATTCATCAAAACATTTCTGGCCTTTAAACCTTAATTAATTACAAGAAAAACTACACCATATATAAAGAAACTTACACTAAGATTGCTACTACTGTATGCCCATCTAGGAATAATATTTTTTTACTATCAAAAAACAATCTTGGGTCATACAATTTGTATACTATGTAAATTTATCTACCTTTTCTGGGTCATATTTTGGGTAGACTCCATCTCGAAACTGCTTCAAGACATCAGTTAGGCGACTTGTTTTTGCATCTGATGATGAAGGTGAAGAAATTTTAAAATCATTGGTTTCATCAGGCATCATAATTATGTTTAATTATACTTAAAATGCTACTGAAGTGAAATTTTCAAATTAGTTTAAAATATCTAAATTAAAGTATCACACATACAATATCCGCTAGGCACTACTCACTGGTTTTTAAGACAACTTTGTAGAGAATAATATTTTCAGCGAGAAAATGCCTGTTTTAGCCCCAAAACTGCAAAACTTTTTAAGCTCATTACATATGTGTGATGTCACAGTCATGTTTATAAAGGCCGGAGATCAATCTCACGTTACTAGTCAAATTCATATGGTCATGGCAAAGTTTGCATGGCTGGTGGCTCAGTGTTTGAGCAAAAAACTCAAGTTTGCTTTAAATGCTAGTATAGAGCAGCTTGGAGTCCTTTCAAACCATGTGACATAAATTGCTTTTGCTTAGTTTTGAATTTTATTCCCACTAAATGCACTATTTTGAAAGCTTGTTTCAACGACTTAAAGTGGACAAGTAACCACTTTCATCCATTTACAGTTGTCATGAATAGAAGTGTTGGAAAAGCCCCTAGAGCTATAAAAATACCAATGACAAAATGGCTTCAGCAGCACTTTAACATGGATTGTGTTGCTTGGAACAAAACCAAAAAACATGATACTTTGGTTTCAAAACTTTGATCCCCCCCCTCCAATAATTTTCTTGCCAAATGTTCACATGTTAGAACAATTTCAAATTTAACACTGACTGCACTTCTACACTATGCTCACAGAATGAACCTGGGAGGTATTGGAGGTAAACAGATAGATTCTGGTCACGAAGTCAAAACACTTGTAAAATGCTCTAGATAAACAAAAAAGTAGCAGCTGAGTTTAAGGAAAATATGTGTTTATATGATTCATGAACTGTAACATTTGCAAAATGCAATTTAAGAGTAACTATTTCGAACAATATCAAAATTAAGTAAGAATATTTTCATCTTAAGTGCCTAAGACACATTGGGGGATGTACATGTAATGAAAACCTGAAATAAACCTTGGGAATACAAAAACAAGTCATACAGTAGATTATATCCCAGTTTTCAATTGTTTGCATTAATTTTGAGCCATACCTCTGTTACTATATCCAGTGAAGGATTATTCTGCCATGTTGGCATTGCTATCAAACTAACATTACTGAAATATCATTGGTCCATTTTCTGTCTATCACCACACTACTCCACATTAGTCATTACTGCATGCATCTCTTACACTAAAAGGTGAAACAATGCATCATCCAGTGTGTAAGACATAGAGATTGGACTATTAAAATTACCAAATCAAGCTCCCTAACTGAGCAAGTGATGAGAGAGCACCGAAGATAAATGAATAAATGATAGATAGAATTGCACTGACGATAAATCTGTAAGAGATTTCACCATCTTCTTTGCACTTACAAATGTAATGATTTATGAAACAGAACGATCTGAGCTCTGAAGAATTTAACTTCAAAATTTCGTTGTCGAATACAGAAAAATTCTTACATCTGTTAGCTACACTCCTACTGGTCGGCAATGAAGTGGAAGAGTATGGCATATTTACTTCTACAATAATTCAACAAATTATTCTATGTGTGGGGGCGTAAAGAAATATCTGCATAACGTTAACTCGAGCTCTTAAACCGACTAGATATATTGCTCTCTATCAAAAACCAACATCTTTTCCCAAAGTTGATCTTACAGAACCAAAAAATCATTCTTTTTGGAAAGTGTTAAGTAAAACAGTAGCGGTTGGTTTTCCAAGACAACGAAATGTTTCATGATCAAGACTTGCTCATTAGGACACGCCGATCGATCGCAACAGATGATATTATGCATTTTACATCGCTCGCTGTGTTTATGTCCCAAATGTCATAAATATTTTATGTTAAAACCTGGACGATTTTTTGAGCTAAAATATTACGAACTCGTTTAGCGGATGAACAATTAGAATTTGTTCCGACCTACTGACCTGCGATCGCAGGTTCAGGGTTTAAAAATGTCCTGAGAGTGGGCAACAAAATACTTCCATTGTCGATTCAGTTATCTCGTTCAGTAAAACTTGCTTGTCGACAGTGAAGCGGCAACCATCTGCTATTATAAGGGAATTAATATATGGCCATCTTGAAAACCACAAATTTTAACAAGGCACGACGAAAAAGACCAATCAGTAGGTTGGAAGTGTCGACAGAACTACCCACACCGACCACCCAATTTCGGCCAAAACCAAACTAACATTAGGAAATAGTTTTGTAATTTTCTCCAATAAAACTTCAACCTTTAAACATTATCTGTTTTACAAGGTGTGGGCATTTTGGCATTTCAATGAAATTCGAATAATAATTATGTTGTATTTCAAAGGCCGAGTTTTCTTGAGATCTTTTGCACAAAAATATCATTTGTACCGTCAATAATAATTTTCTAGAATGAAATTTACTGTTACACAAAATCGAATACTTCAAAAATGTCTTGACTTAAAAATACAATATAGAAATGTAGTAGATAGCCAATGTGTCGTATTTTCGAAACTCAATGTAAACAAGGACTAAAAACTGGCAGTTAAATATTTTACAAACAAACTCGATCGACTTTCGTGCAAATGCCCTCAGTAGGTTGACTACATACAATTTGTAATATTTATGGGTTATCAGGATACAGAAACGCTTTTACAAGACATTTAGGAGAAAAACTTCTCTCATTTGTTACGCAGTACAATTATGAGAGCATTGTTTATACATGTAGAAAAATTAGGATGTTTTATAGGCGCTGTTCGAGTACTGCCGCTGCTCGAATTATCTGTAACTTTGGCCTCACAAGATTTTCTAAAGCGCTCAACCACAACAACACGTATGTATTATTTTAAAAACCTTTGCGAAAGCAACATGTTTTTGCGATGTTTGATTCTGTTTTCTTACCCAACGAAGTTCGTGATAAGTGAAGATTTATCAGCTGAGAGAAAACCCGCGGTTCCATTTTAAGTGTACTTTCGACAACAGCCAGAACAGAATGTTTTTTAAAAGTGCTCACAGCGCGGGTAGTATTTCATGACACAAACTAATAACCTCGTCACCCCTCTTCAAACGACTCCGGAAAAAACCCACTATCTTTCTAAGATAACCACGAATATCTACTTTGACATCAAGTAGTAGTGTTACCCGGTGGTAAAGCTTCAACCTTTGCAATATTTTGTTTTTTTATTGGTGTATAGATTTAAAGCGGTCCAATTTAATGTACTTTAAAATGCATTTGTTTGGTTCAAGAAAATGCTCAAGAAACCAGCTCAATCTGTATGCACCAAAGAAAACATTTT
>JAOBRD020238189.1:24611-40432 GCA_027575215.2 Hydrozoanthus sils
CATTTTCCAAGTACTTGGTTAACTAGAGAGCATGAAACAACTGAAATGACTTACATTTCGTGTACTCCTGCAGTTGTTGAAACTCTTCTGGTTTCAGTCGATTCCATACTCCGCTAGAAACGCTTGACGAGTGCTGCGAAGAAGAATTTGCCGCCATTTCTTACAGCCGTGCGCTCATTTTACAAGTATGTCTACTCCAGAGAAAAACTCCCCTTAACAGCATCATGAACGTAAAGTAAGGAAAAACAGATCAAACTGACTTCCCACAAAGATATTCACCTGGCCAGAGAGCATTATTAGTTTTGTAAATATATTCAGATTTATTCCTTTTCCTCGCTGTATTTGTCACTAGCCAGTGGGCGCCTCCTGTCGGCTATGCGGAGCTACAGTCAAGTAAACGCGGGCTCAAAAATCGAAGACGCCGGTTCTTTCTCCATCACATCGCAGCGACTCAAAGCCGATCTCGGTAAGATTTTAAGATCGTGAGCTCCTTATTAAGTGCGTATTATATGTATCTTAAAGTTTGGGTGCCATTGCAACCAAGATGTATTACTTTTGAGTCGGTTGTGGTTTTTAGGTCAACATACAACGCTAACTACTGTTCTGTTGTGGTTGCGTTTATTTTCGATGAATTCCGTAGCAGCTAACCACACGGTTTCTTTTTCCGCCCCCATAAATCTAATCTTCCCTTTTCCATTTGTATAAAGGATGACAAATTAGTTTAGAGTTTTTGCATTTAGATTTTCTGTCGGGTCTATGCGAAAAAACTGCATGTGTATACAGATTACAGTATTACATAATTACGGGTTTCATACCGGGGCGTACTATATTTAGCCATAGTTCGTAGATTAATTGCTTTTTCCGGCAGTAGTGTTGTAAATCATTGTCTGACCAATAAGGCCATCGAAATCAGTGCTATTGTACGTTAACCAGGTTTTTACTTTAGAGTGTAAAAGATTAATGGGAGATTTGTATCAAAATGTTGTGGGGGACAGTGACCGGCAATGTTTTCAAACAAAATGGCCACAACAGCCACACTGGTTTAACAGCAAATCCCAAAACCGAACGCATGTTTTGAAACTCTTTCAATTCGAAACACGACAAATTTCATGTTTGTTGAATTCTTCCATCTAGTATTCATACTCTTCAAATAATCAGTTTGGGAGAATTTGGATTTTCATCTTCAGTAGTTTACTGGCCTTGTTTGATCAATTTCCATTTTCTCATTACAAAACGAACTTATTTTGTATTGTGCTACCTGTACAGTGTGTGAGAAGAAGTTACCATAAAATCCCACTTTAAAGCCCCCCCCGCAGATATAAGCCCATCCATTTGCCATCAAATATTTATTTTGGATCTAAGCCCCCCATTTATAAGCCCATATATTGTAAAAGTTAAGTGTGTTCCTTTTGTATTTCTTTTTAAACATCACGGTTTTTAATCGAACATTACAGACGTAAACAAGTGGCTGCAGAGTTTAGAACAATAGTTATGACTTTCATTCTGTTCCATCCCAGTTGTTCCAGTCATATACTGTAAGTCGTCTAGATGTTTTTTAAATAAGTTTCCCATTTATTGTGACACCCAATAAATGTATTATAAATGTAACTCAAAATATAATGGTGTGTTAGCTCTAATTTGTTTCTCAGATACATTTTATCTTGTTGCTCCGAAACATTTGTTTGTGCTAAAAATAGTTTTTTTTTTCAGCTTTCGATATTTCCAGCCTTGAACTTTATGTAATAGGTTAATATTGAGTTCTCATTTGAGAGCATCAGTAACTCTTTTCCATTTTCAAACAATGCTGAAAGTTCTTGGAACAGGAACTCCATCTTCTAGCATTCCTGGGCCAGTTGGTGAGATCTCTTTTTCTAAGAAGGAACTTGTTTAACAACAACAACAACAACAACTCGATCGGTAGACAATTTTTCCCCATTTCTCCCCTTCTTGTAAGTCCTGGTTTGAGAGGAAGACTGGAAAAGAGAAGCCCCCAGGTAAGAAGTAAACCAAGATTTTATTTACCTTTATTTTTCTAAATTTTGGATGTGTGTTTTACCAAAAGGACAAATGCCAAAAGCAATTACTCTGTACAGACGTATCTTGAAACTTCACCGGCTGTTGCCATTTGCCCCAAGAGCACTTGGTGATCAGTATGTGAAAGAAGAGTTTCGGAGGCACAAGAATGTTCCTGCAGCACAAGCTCAACATTTTCTGAATGAGTGGAAGGTAGACAACTAAGACTGATAAATATGACAGGCCCATAGGAATGGAGGTGCAATGGTTGTGTCCCCCCCTTCCCCCACTGACAGTGAAGGTCCACATTTTTGTTGATCAACTATTTTGAAAAAGCAACATTATCATCGATGTTTTTCTAAACTGCATGATTTTGAAGTTCAAAAGTTTGAGTAATATCCAGTCTTTTAGGTTGGTTTTAATTGCCTGTTTTACAATACAGACAACATAATTTTAATAACTTCCCAGGAGAGCTGCATGCCCCCAGTTCTTCAGGGCCTTCTCAATTCAGCAGTCAATTGGTCTGTTTCCTTGTTCAGTCACACCCTCTGCAAAAAACCATGGCTATGGGCCTGTGTTATTTGTTAATATGAGTTTCAGTTAATGTCACATTACACATTTTTGTTTGTTTTATGAACCTGTACATGTTGACATGCATTTTGCCAAAAAAAAATAATAAAAATTGGTTTTCATTGCTTTTTATTTCTCCTGAGATTCCCAGCATGATCTATTGCTGTAAAATTAGTAAGTGCAAAATGGAAATGGAATCTTAAAAATGAGGGCAGGTTAGAATGTGAAAATATGACATCCAGCTGGGTTTTCAAGTAAATTTTCAATAAAATTAATTTTTTAAAATTCCTTTTAATATTCTGCCATGCTTTCTGCAAATAAAAATTCCATAACACAATTATAAAAAATAGGTAGTAATGGACTTACATGTAGTTACTGCAATAAAACAATAAGCCAGAAGTTTTGGATCAAGTCTGACGATATTGATGCAGTTGTATTGCACAAATACACACAGCAAGGAATAATAACAGTATTGCCCAAGTCAAGGGCAGAAAAAGAATTATACTCTGTTTAAGCTTTCCTTTTAGCCAGATTGTAACTACAGAATTGAATGTGATTGACTTACACAATAATTTCGGTTCCAGGTTCCCGACTCATTTACCCATGCTTATTAATTTTGTTACATACACTCAGCTTGCTCGTAGTCATCCTCTTATAAACACGATGACAAAGTAGCTACTGCTGATATCAGTGATAGCTACAAAAACTATCTGGCCTTTCATTGTTTCTGATTTATTTAATGTTATTTGGTGCCACGCTACATATTTTTAATTTTTTTCTAAATTAATTTACTTCAATTGCCACATTACATTACATTTATTTTAATTGTTGCATTTGACCAAGAAGAATGCACCCTAAATGCATAGTGCCCCTGCTTTTCCTTGGCATATGCTATACCATTTCATTCACCTACTTAATCTTACTCCATGCCCTAACATGGAAAACAAGTTCCCATGCATCATGCAATGTGATATTTATGTGCAAGTCACTGATGCACTAGAGTTATATTTGAATGTTTTATTTATTTATTCATTCTGTTTTGCTATTAGAATATAATATTGTTATAATTCTGAAGAAACTTTAAGAATGTTTCTTATTTTAATGATGGGGGAGGGGGTTTCATAGAGATTTGTATTTTTATATCAAAAATAATTTGACTCAAAAAAACCCATGCTTGTTTAGCAAACCCAGTAAATTTTGATTAATTATGTTACTAGTGATTGAGATGAAGATAAATACAATACCCAATCCCTGCTGCTTGTTGCACCAAAAAAAATCCTGGCATCTTCCATAGACTCCAAAAAATCCCTTTGGCCAAAATTTCAGACCCAAGAATTTATTTTGGACCTGTATCGTTTGTTTTGTTCCAGAGCTATGTGGAGATGCTTGAGCAGCAGTTTCAAAAGAATCTGGTTGGGAAGAACATGTCTGTTGAAGATATCGAAAACCTTTCAGATGAGCAGATTGGCCAGTTGTATGCTTTACAGCAGGAAGCGCTCGATCCAAACCCAAAAGAGCCAGAAAACTTTAATAAACCAAATAGATGATGAAGCTCATAAAAAAAGTCGAGTTCAAGTAACAATAATTAATAGAAATATTCTGACTGCATGAAGAGTGTGTCAGGCTGAAAAGACTTGTCTCAGGACTCAATTATGCAGAGTTATGACAAGATTGGCAGAAGAACCAAGATTGAAGTGACTGAAGTGTGTACACAAAGCCAGTCAAGAGGAAGCATTGCTCGACTAGCACTTGAATGAATCTGGTAGCCTAGAACCTTTTGACTACATTTATCCTTCTAAAATGGCATTTATTGTGGTTGAAGACAGAATAATAAAAAAATAATGAAAGTTTGTTAAGAAAAACAATACTTAATTATAACAAGTGTGTAAATGTACTACATTATACAATATCAAATGTTGAGCTTGATGTGAAAGTTTTCCAAGTGCTTGCTAAATTCAGCCAGTGTCCAGATCTTATTATGTGCTCGCTAATTGATGGATGATGAACAAGAAATCTGCTCGAGCTCAAAGTGACATGACAAGCACATAATTGTTGCAGATTCAGGAAAGACTAACTTTGTCTGTTTTATTATCATTCCTACAAGCTCTTACTCTACTCCATTTGACACAGGAAAGGACTCCACCTTCTGCTTCCCTTGGGGATTCCAGTCAAGGGCCTTCTTGGTGACTGGGTAGGCTTGCGGAGCGTGTGACGATCCATCCCCATCTTCGATTCTTAACTTCGGACTCGATTGGGGTTTGTCTGGTCCTGTCCCACAATTGTTCATTTGAGATGACTTTGGGCCACCTGATGTTAAGGATGTTCATGAGACAAATGTCTCGAGTATGCAGCTGTTGGTCTTTCTTACCCACCGGATTTCTGAGCCATTAAGTAGGACTAACTTAATGTTGGTGTTGAAGATCCAGACCTTGTTGTTAAGTGAGAGTGTTATTATCATGCTTTGTTGATTCAGCACTTGATTTTATTTGACTGTGCCCCCATCCTTACTGACGACACTACCGAAGTAAACAAACTTGTCGGCTTCCTTGATGTTTTCTTGGTGTAGTAGCACTGGGTCTTGCTTTTTGTTGTTCAACCTCATAACCTCCGTCCTCCCGATTTGGGATAGGCGTCTTCTGCCACACGGCATTGCTTTTCTTGCGCGTCTTGATGTCTGTGGGAGAGAAAACTGACGACTTCTCCGAAGTCTAGGTCTTCAAGCTGCTGCACGAAGGTCCATTGTGTTTCAAGTCTCCTGCCTGCCGCATTATCCAGTTGACCACCAACAGGAAGATCGTTGGCGACAACAGACAGCCCTGACGAACGCCGGTTTGTACAGAAAGGCCTTCTCGGAAGTTCCGTCAGCTTCCCATCACGGATAACTTGTCAGGTGGCATCTTCATACAGTTGTAAGATGATAGTCACGAATTTTCCTGGAAAACCATAGTGGTGCATCAGTCTTCTGTCGACGCTGTTAAATGCCTTCTGAAAGTCGACAAAAACTGAGTACGGGGTTGTCTGCTATTCTAGGGACTGTTCGATAATGCAGATTGTGGCGGTGTGGTCAGTGCATGATCTATCTAATTTTCAAGAGGTCTGCCTGATCGTCCCTAAGTGTCTTGTCCAGTGCTGCTTTTAGTTTCTCTAAGAAGATTCTCGTCAGTTCTTTCCCTGGGATAGACCTCTTCAGTTGTTGCAGGATGGCAGGTCCCCTTTCTTCGGCAGCTTCACGAATGGCCTTTCTGCCAGTCTTCTGGCGCTCTCCATGCTCCCAGATCTTGTGTAGGAGTGGTTGTGGCATGTTAGTTGAAGTCTGGATGTCTGCCTTCCTGCTTCAGGTGGTATGCCATCAGTGCCTGCTGCTTTACCTGACGTCATTGACTTTAGGACCTTGGATGGAGTCCTCGTGTTCTGATATAGACTATTCATGTTTCTTTAGTCTGCTGCGGTCTGCTTCCCGAGTCAACTCCTCAATGAAGCTTCTTTTGTTCTTTCTTGCGCTTCTTTTCACTCTTGGTTCTTGTCCCAGCAACGCGTTTCCAGTTCCTGCTTCTCTTCTTGGTGTTACATTTGGTTGATCTGTTCTTTTAGTCGTTTTCTCTCGGTGATCAGTGCGAAATGTTTCTGTTGACAGCCACTCCTTGTGTTTCCTTGTTTTCCAGTTCACCAAGACTGTTTGGCATGTCGTCTTCCAGGGGTCGCAGACTGTGCCACCGCTTTTTAACAGTTTCCTCTGGCAGCTTGGAAAGCACGCTGAACTTGTTCTTCAGTTCAAGCTTGAGTTGTGCTGTTTTTGCTCTTTCCTTCTGGCTGTCCACGTTAAACTTGTGTAGTGTTATTCCTATTCCTGCTATTGTAGGTTTCAGTCTGGTCTTGTGGACAGCAACAAGAAGTTGATTCTGATGCTGCATCTGCTACGCGCTTCACCCTGATGTCGTGCAGGCTTCTTCTCCACTTTCGCCCGAAAGTGATGTGATCGATCTAGTTTGCAGTCTTGCCGTCATGGGAAATCCAGGTGGTCTTCTTTGTGGATTTTCTTTTGGGGAAAGATGGTGTCTTCTATTAACAGATCGTTAAAAGTACAGAACTCTGTGAAAATTTTGCCGTTTTCATTTTGTTCTACGTTACCATGACTGACCATGATCATCTCTTTGTTGGTGTTATCTGCTCCCACTTTAGCGTTGAGGTCTCCCGTGAGGATCTTCACATCTCTCTTTGGTTTTTTCTACATAACTGCTTGGACTTGTTCACAGAAAATCTTCACTTCTAACTCTGCGGCATTAGTTGGGGCGTAGCACAGTAGGATGGTATCTTTCTTGCCCTTTGAGTTGAATCGTGCAGTGAGGATCCTTGGTGACAATGGTTCCCAAGAAAGCACTGCTCGTGTTGCCTTTGGAATCATAAACAACGCTACTCCTTGCATGTGAGGCTGGCCTTCTTCCTATCCTGAGTAGATGATGGTGTCTCCACTCACTAGTTCCAATCCATCTAGTCTCGCACAGGCCAAGGATCTTTAGGCTTTATCGCACCTCCCGCAAAAATTCTGGCTACGGGCGTGCATAACTCATCCTTACAGCGAACGTAGCCATAGTGGAACAGATTGAAGAAACAAACTTAATAAACCATTGCAATAGTCTATTTAAAAATTATTCCAGAGCACACGTTGGATACGAGATGGCAAATAGTCAAATAGATGCGTAGCGCCGATTTGGTTCTAAATCATCTCGTATCCAACAAGCGCGAATGGAACAATTGTTTTGCTAAACTTCTTGATTTTTCTAAACCTATCGATACTTGAAAATGATAATTGAAAGTTATTCTGAACCACTTTTCAGCATTGCAATACTACACAGTCAGTTTCCATATATGGTCAATGCAGTATACGAGCTGATAACCGTGAATGAGTGAACCAATCAGAATAGTTGAAACGCAATAGTCGAGGTTGAAAAACTTTTTAAATGGCTATTATTTTTACAATTGGGATATAAAACTTGTGGTTTCTTTTGATTTTCAAGGAAGGTAGGATAATCTTGTACTGGGCACCGCTGGCATTAACAATTTTTTTAATTGCTTTATCATATTTCGCTTTTTTATTTTAAATTTCTCTCTTAACCTGTAAAAAAATGAAAATATTATTTATTAACATTGTTCACTCAGTCTTAATCGGAAAATCTCAGACCTCAGTCGTATGGTGATGAAGCTCGCTACGTTTGGCCCACAGGTCAAGTCCTCGGTCTGAGATTTTCCAGTTAAAACCTCGCTATAGGTAAGTAAGTGTTCGAATGTTGTGCATCGTGACTTTTTTTTAACTATCTATATCAAAGTTTATAAAATTATCTTAGCCAATTCTCATAAACTACTAAGATCTGCTTTGGAAATGTTAGTCAAAAACCAACTGAATATTGTTCTGCTCAGTAATGTATGTATTTTAGTTTGTGGAAATTAATTTGCATTAATATTAGTTTTAACAAAAACTTTAAAACATTAGTGAGATGTAGCGGTATCTTCCTTATGTGTTCCAACGCAAATACGACCTTTTGGATCATTAAAGAACCAACCTTACAATGTATATATGAAGCTACCGAAAAACAACGTAAGAAAAACTGATAGTTCATCATACAATCACTTAAAATTAAACGCTTACTTACGGCTTTAAATTTCACTATAGTTTATTCCTAATCAAGATTTTGAGATATTATGCATTAACTGATTGAAAACAAAATTATTTAATTTAAAACATCTATCTAGTACATAGCAATTGAAAAACGATGCAATTCTTAACTCCAAATAAATATTTTTGTTGTTGTTTCCTTTTTTTGGGGCGGGGGGTTGTTGAGGAGGGAGAGGGAATGAGTTAAGCGTTTTGTTTTTCTTTCTGTGATTCAAGATATTTTGGATATCCTAAACAAGACTTGCGCATGGTGGTGACAAAGCCTGGTACTCCAGTCTGCAATAAGAATAATCATAATATTAATAATAATAGTAATAATAATCAGAAGGTTGAAAAATTCAAGTTTAGCAACTATCAAAAATCAACACATATATATCGTCAAAATTTCACCAAAGGCAGACAGTAATTAGAATATAACCACAAATCTACACATACTATCAAAACAACAGTAAAAGACGAATAATGCTATCTCAACAAAAATCGCAATATCCCGTAAAATCCTTTCCAAAAGTAAAACACACCAGTACAAAACTCTGGAAGGTTTAACACTAAAGTTATAAATTACATTTGGCTTTGCAGTTGAGTTAGACTTTGTTTGCCTAAAGAAAAGAACCATGTGTCCAGAACATAGCCTTTGCAGTGCAAAAGGCGCAAGCTCATTAGGTTGGTTCGAGGGCATGCTCCCGCTGAAAACTTTGAAATTGATGTCGTCAAAAAAGCGATTTATTCCATTGGTCCAAACTAAATTTTGTGAAATTCTGTAAGTTTTCAATGGCAAAAGTAATGCTAGGGCGTAAAGCACACTCAGCCCTATACCTCTGCGGTTCTTACAAATAAGGTAAGCTTAGGATGTTTGAGTGATGTCTAGTTTTCTATTCTACATTCCAAATGCAAAGGTAATGTAGGTATCACCGTTGTATTTTTTTAGGGGTTAAAACTATCAGTCCGATATTTTAGGGGTTGTTAAAAGAAACCCTGTGTTAAACCAAGAGCCTGGTATTTTTCAGGGTTGAAAAACGCGAAGCTATTGGACTGCTTGTAGTCCTGTGTTGTAGCAAACGTGCATACTGTTAAGAAGTTAAGACAAAAGTCCTTTGGCAAACATCCTATTCAGCGCGCACCTTTATTTACTGCATATCACGTTCAGCGCAACACAAGGGGACTTAGCGCCGATCCGCTCGCTATCCAGGGAAAAAGTTCAGCTTTCAATGCATGGTATTTTTTTAGGGTAATTTAAAAACTGAAAGGTATTTTTTAGGGTGGAAAGTTTTTATCCTTTGGTACTTTTTAGGGTAATTTGGGGACTTTTCCGATGATCATCCCTACCCTTTTAACCCCGAAGTGCTCCCCCCCAGGGGGAATCTGTTTTTTTTTTAAAAAAAAAATCCCTTGCTAATTTATTCAATCTTCTGCTTCCTCCTCATTTAAGATGGCAGTGCTATATATAAATTATTACTTTCCCACGGTAGGCAAAACAAATGCTTTGAGCATTAATTTTTAGAGTCAGGTTAGAGTGGCCAGTCGAGAACATCCCAGTGATCAGTTCACTGCAACTGAGAAAATTTAGACAAAATTTTTTGAAACACTGCAGTTAAAGGTAAAGGTAAAAAGGTATCATTATTCTAAGTCAGTAGTTCCTTCAGCTCTCTGTGAGTGCTGCTATCAATGGAAGCCGACAGTGCACCCTTTACCCCCTCCCTCTATCAGTGCTCCGTTTTAAGGATATTCAAAGCTACAGCTACACTGATTAGAAGAAAGTAGAAACAAGGGTGCAGTAACCAGGAATTGAACTGGAGACCTCTAGCTCCAAAGGCTACACACTAACTGAGCTATGCATGCTCCTTAATTAAGGTTAAAGTTTTTGTTCCTTATATGAGCTTTTTCAAGGAGCAAGAAGTTGTAATTGATGAATCTGCCATTAGATTATACACCGCTTCCTCAATTGTCCCACTGATACGTACAGGACAGACTTTTATAACTTAGGGGTGGGATAAGCAAAAACGGCCAGTTAATTTTTTTTATTTTTTATCAGTCAACATCTCACGAAATTGAAGTACAAAAAGAAGTATGTACTGATAAGTCAAAGGAACTCATAAGCCACAGTTACAGTGGGTCAGTGTTTTGTGACGAATTGATGGTCATGGTACCGGTGGTCAATGAATTTAATTGTTTTCGTGAATTAAGGTGCGAATGGTTCCACGGCTTATTTTAGGTAATTAAAAAACATCAGCGAGCAGATAAGCGAATATTGGCATGAGTAATACCAGACGTTGAGTGACAGTTTATTGAGAGACGGATAATCGAGGAAGCACTGTATAGGTCTATATACACTACAAGGCAGGCAAACCAGTTACCTTGCATGCCCAGTTCACAAGCCAGGAAGGAATCATTCCTCGTGGGTTGTCAAAATACTGCATGAACCCTAAACAATTTTTAAAAAATGCAACAAAGATGAGTTCAACTGCTAAAAAGGTATTTCACTGGAACACTCTTTTAGCATTGGTTTAAAAGACACAATGCAAACACCATAATTGACATATTCAAGCAGTGAAACATAGCTCCAGAATTTCTATCTGTGGTACAAATGCCTGACTGACCTTTCCATGCATACTTCTTTTACTTTATGCCCTAAATTACCATATGTACACCATTGTCAGCTACAACACACAGTTGTGTAAGCATGGTTTGCAAGGTGTCCAGTCAACCATGCAGAAGGCCCAGGTTCGATTCTCGGCACCAGATTTTCACAAAACCATGAAAAAATAACTGAAAGGGGGGTAAGGGCCATAGCTAGCATGGGTTGGTTCAAATATTGGGGGGGGGGCACAGTCACAAAAATTTGAAAAATACTGGGGGGGGGGTTCTGACCACATTCTTTCTCTTATATTTCCTTATATATATATTTTTTAAATTTTTAGGTGGAGTCCCCCACCCCAACCACTGCACTCACCCTGGGTGTTACCCAAGCTAGCTTGTACTTATTTGGCACACTTTACAAAATCTACATTATAATTAAGTAACAAAATGCATTTCCTATGTGTCTTTATAAAAACTGCACATATAGATACAAGAAATGCATTTTATTGCTTTTATAAAAAATAACAAACTATGAAAAATCAAAGAGACAGTCATAATTTATTCTCAAAATCTAAATTCCTTTTGAACACGAATGTCAAAAGTGTGTCCAACTACTCTCTTACAAACATGGTTTTCTCACGCTCTCGACCAATCAGCGTGCAAGGTTCACTGAAATTTTTTTTCCCTTATCAATATTGTTACAGCAGAGTATACTGCTTTCCTTGCCTTTTGTGCCACCTTTGCCATCACTCTGAATGACCAAACTTTGATGAAAATCTTGCACTCTGATGACACCCGATTTCTCTGGCTTTCCAGCAAAGGTATGGCTGCGACCTAATATGACGACTGTTGCTGTTCTGTTAACTTCTAGGTCACGCAACTCTCTGATGAATGTATACTTGAAATGTACATTTTGAAAGAATCAAGGAAACATCTGTTAAACAGTTTTTAAAGAATCAAAGCAATTTTAGAATGGTACTTTTAAAAAACGACTGCACTCTGTAGTTCTCTTTTGGCACAATCTTCAGAAAAATTCAGAGCGAGATGTTGATAAACTGGCTACAGCTGAAAAGTTTAAATGATATTCAGGTTGACAAGGCCAGGGTTTGCAATGCTATTAAATTGAAATATAGCTTTTCAGTGGAATGGGAGATTCTTGGGAGAACAAATATCGTATATAGCTATATATAACCATTTTGCAGAAGGACTGCAACTTAATGAACATTTCCTTTAAAATAACATGGAATTTGTTTTACAATCAAGGGAAAGAAGACTGAAGCCACAAACTCAAAATTGCCATTAGCTTTGTGTTAATTTTACAATTAAAAATTTGTGTCTACTCAAAGCGGGCTTATAACAAACAACTTGTTCCCAAAACAAACAAGAGGTACCTGTGGGGTAAATGTGCATGTTAGGCTGATGTACGTGTTTGAACCTATTTAAAATTTTCTCTGGAGTTGTTGTTACTGAAGCAGAAGTATTGACAATACACTCAATAGTGTTTTCCTTGTTCTTTGAAACAGTTTGTTGCAGTCACTGTTCATTGTAATGGAGACATACTGGGAAATGTATTATTGTAACGTATCAGCCAACATGTTTAAATGGTTTGGAAAAATATTTGAACAGATAGCCATTTTCAGTGTTTAACTGTTTATTCAAAACTGTTTTCAGTGAAATTTTGAAACAATGAGCTATACTAGAAATTTGGTAAAGTGGTGAAAACACATGCACAGCAACTAAAGTAACAAATGCACAGCAACTAAAGTGGAACAACCATACAAAATCTAATAAAATATTTAAGTTTCAGAGCACTTTCAATCACAACTATCTTATAAACATTTATCGTTATTTGAACCACTTCCTCTAAATATGAGAATCTATGAGTCTTAGTATAACTCTCATAATGAGCACTGAGAAGATTTTACTTCAAGAATCATTACAGCTGCCCACACAATTCATCTGTGCACTGATCAAAGTTTGTTTGTGTGTGTTTGACCTTCTTGACATGTGTCAATCTCAAATTTCACATTGCTTATTTCAAGATTCGAGAAAAATCATACTCTACTTGCATGTTATGTAAAGCCTGTGTAAAGAGTTTGAGTAATTGCATATATATATAGTTTTACTTTTTGTTTTAGAATTTCATACTATAATTCCACAATTGATAATCAACACTGTCACCTTTGATTCATTGGCGAATTGTGTCCCAAAGCCATTCATGGCCAACAATGGGCAATAGATCTGCTCAGAACAGAATTCATATTTTCTTCCAAGTATGCCATGTGGTAAGCTTGCAACTGAAGCCATCCCACAAGGAATGATCACCTAAAATTCGAAAGAAATTACCCAGAGCTTTTTCTCTGTTTGATCTGAACAAATTTTGAAAGCTGTGGTAAGATATACCAGCATATCTAAAGAAATTCATACACACACCGTTAAAGAAAAATGATATATCCTACAACCGAACCACAGCACAACAAGCACACAACTGAACAGACAACAGCTGGAACAGTTGGACCTGAAAGAGTGTCAACTTTTCGTCCTCTGTGACTGGTGAATTTTTAACACTCAGCTGATGATTGGTCTGTCAAGGCAGATAATCTGCTCGTGACAGCAGTCTTTGTTTTGCAGCTGTAAACAGTTACGGCTTTTCACATTTCGGTAGCATAAGTACAAAAAGCCAAACAACTTGATCTATTTTTATAACCAAAATTAATTATAATATTCAGTTTTCCTCTTCTACATTGTCAATTCTTAAAGGATACATCTCTATTTGACATTGGAAATGGAAAATTTACATTCCAGTATACACCTTTCACTCCATCTTCCTCAAACTCTTCAAGTGCTATGCCAACAAAACAACACAAATACACATAATTTCAAATTAGTCATGTCAATTTGATTACCACATTTAAGATCATAATAGCTTGTGTTTTTCTTACAACACCTAAAACTATAAGCCAGATAAATCCTTTCTTTAGCTAAGCGGCTCAAAGTGACCTCTCTACTATGGACATTTCACTCTGTCCCTTTGGTGTCCATACTAGAGAGGTTCCACTATACATAAATAACAAGACAACTCAACAACTTAAAACAGTCTTACCTTTTACATATTCATCCCATATTTTGCGGTAGTTAAGATCCATATACACTGCTTTACACACTTCTGGGGTAACATCAAAGAGGAATAGCAATACTTTATATTCATACAGTCCTGAATCCTACAAAATAATTCAAAAGTAGTTTTGAAAAATCAAAAATAATTACTGTTAAATCATGATGCATTCAATACATAAAATATGGACTAAAATTAATTTCTTAGTCTTTTTCAGACATATTTTTTAGCTTGTGTACATCAAACGGCCTTTGACAGATTATCTTTTGTGCAGTTGGCCCAGCTGCCAATTATCTTCACCATTATCAAGTGATATAACCATCATCATCATCACCATTATCACTATCATCACCACCATCATCATTAACATCATTATCACCACCATTATCATCATCTTTACCATCATCACCATCATCATCACCATTATTATCACAATCATCACCATCACTATCATTATCACCATCATCATCTTCATCATAATCACCGCCCTTCATATCATAGTATTATCAGTATTGTAACTAATCTATTCCATGTGATGTCTGAGCAAAAACAACAACAAATAATATAGCAAAGAAGCAGAGTTGAATACAGTTGTTGATTAGTAAAGAATGTGCAGTTGGCAAAGCATGACAACTGCTAAATTAATAAAGACTTAAATTAAAGACAGAACTTTTTGAGATGAAAAAACAAACCTCTTTATATTTTCTGTAGATGGTACAATCAGTACCCTCGTCCTTGGCACTTGCAAAGACTTCCCAGCCATCCAGTTTGATGTCATCAATTTCCTGTGCAGCTTCAAGAAACTCTGCTTCTTCAAATGTGTGCATCACCAAGCTAAAAAAAATAAAACACGTATTAAAAAAAACAATTAATCAGTTCAAAAATTTCAATGGTCTTAGTAGTATTACAAATTAAAAGCTTTTTTCCAAAACCTGATGGCAGACATCACCCCTTAGCTAGAGTGAGCAGCAACGCTTTCAGCCGTACTCACTCCTTTTTGAGACTCGAATCAGAATGGCACAGCTTTAAACAAAAAGGCTTAAGATACAGAATAATTGTGTATTATAATCAGATACAAAATCTAGTCCCTTCCCTAAAGAGATCGTCTTTTGTTACTAATTTTTCTCAGCTCTTAATTGCACAGTTTCTGAACCTATACCTTAGTTTAATGCTTTCTCTTCAACGTTTTACGATATACTCATGATCAGTCCGGCCAATCAGCCCATAAGAATGTCGACATGCTTTAGACTAGAAATTTACGGTTTAACCACGAAGCATTATTGTAACTGTATTAAGAAATGGATCGCTTCTTTACAGCCTACAATGCCATATGCCAGTTCTGGAGCAGCAATCTATATAATATATATTTACAACTTTAAATGTCACATAATATAGTTGTTGAAAAGCAACCGGTGGGTGACAGAAATTATGTACATAATTTCCCACATGAACTACCCTTATCTAAGTGTAAAACACTTCTAAAACTTTCAGGACTATAGATGCACAAACACTGATAACAGCATAAGTTTAAACTATAGTTCTGCTTGTGTATGTTTTGCAAAATTAATGAGTTACATGTTTTAAGGTAGAATCGATTCTTGTTTGGGTGTTTGAGTTGTGTAAATTTTATATCGATTAAATAAAAAAACTTGCAATTAAACCGAGAGTTCCACTTCTTCAAGTAACATCTGTACGAAGTTAAGTTTCTCAAAGGAACTCAATTGGAAGTTTATGGCTTAAATTACCTTTACCCGACTTTAGCCTCTACTGCCTTGGAGTTTATAAACTTCAGTTATGATTTTTCCGGCAGGCCAGGTTGCCAAAGTTAGGAGAAAATACGTTTTGATCGCGCCATAGAGATTCTTGCACATAAAA
>JAOBRD020238190.1:0-24767 GCA_027575215.2 Hydrozoanthus sils
TTAATTTAATGGTTGATGACGTCATCACAGTAAACGACGAAACTCGTCGGTTTGCTTTCAAAAATGGTATTCTGCCTAAAAAAGAATTGAAACTTAATCGATTTTTGTCTATGTTAACAGTTATGTAGTTTTTCTTTAAAAATTCATGTTTGTTAATATTTCTAGTTAGAACTTTTAAAACAAATTTACAAAATCCGAAACTTGGCCAATGGCCGCCGTTTTGCATTTTTGGAAGTGGTTGCCATGGCAACATAATTAATTTTTTAAAATTTCAAGATGAGTTAGTTGATCATGTGCAACTACCTTGCTAAGCGAAATGCCATTATTCTTAACCGTTTGCAACATTTTGGTGTCGACAGTTTTGCAGTTTTGACATTTTTTGCTGTTGTTACCATGGAAACCAATTAGATATCACGCGGCTTAAATTAGTTGAAAGATAATTGAACACTTGTATATATATTAATTACAAGTGCAAGGTTTTTACATCGATTTTACATCGATTAGATGAATATCTTTTAAGAACACCCATTTTACCCTTAGGGTGTTGTTTCTGTGCTATGGTTGCCATGGAAACCAATTAGTAATAACGTGACTACAGATATGAAGTAGGTTTAACATCAGTGCAAAACCGTGCACGATCGATCTACTTGCCACCGTTAGATTAGAAGATCGCGATCAGTCGAATAAAATTGGAAAAATTAATATGTTGTCAACAGTTGCGGAGGAGACGCATGTACGATATTTCGACTGGCCATTACCATTCTTCATCAGGTTTAATAGGACAACTCATGTTACAGCTATATATATCTGTTTTTCGAATAGTAACGGACGGAAGTTACAAACAATGGGAGATAGTTATGCGAATTAAGAAAATAGAGATAATATAAAATAAAAATAGCTAAAAGTAATTAGGTTATTGTTCGTCATAATTACTTTTAGTTATTTTTATTTCATCTTATCTCTATTTGCTTTTAAAATTCGCATGTTTGTAACTTCCGTCCGTTACTTTTCGAAAAACATATATATAGCTGTAACATGAATTGTCCTATTAAACCTGATGAAGACTGGTAATGGCCAGTCGAAATATCGTACATGCGTCTCCGCAACTCTTCACACTGTAAGATCAAGTCTTTTGACAACATATTAACGTCACTTCACTTAATTGGAATTTCACGTGACACTTATTACGCAGACCAAGTTTTCATGGCAATTGAATGCATGCTTTGAAGTTAGACGGGGGGGAGCCCTCATGCCTTCATGTAACTTTTTTTTCTTCATGCGTTCTAGGGTTAATGTTAGTGCCATTAAAATTTAAAATTTTTAAAACTAAAATTGTGTCACTCTGTTTCTTTTTTTTTCCATGTCCCTTACTTTATGCTTAATTTTCGTTTTTTCCCAAGAAGTGGTTGAAATTTTCGCAACAGTCTTTATTTTATTTTTGTAAAAGGTTTTTTCAGCACCCCCTTCCCGACCCCCCTTGGTTACAATTAGCTGGGCGTGGCGCGGCTCCGTTTCCGCTACAGATGCACACAAAGAACGCTGGGATGCAGCCAGAATGACGCGAAGATGGCGGTTCGTTGTTGTGGATATGGTTGACCTCGTCTATGATTGCCCCATTCCGACAAACATCAGTGATGGACATTATAGATTTTTTACTACCTTGATCATTTAATTCAAGAAGTTGCTGCAGGTCAAAGAATAACATGGTTTTTGGGAACGCTTTTTTTGTTTTATTTTTCCATCTTCTTTTGATTGAATCAACTTCCCTCACATCTGCTGTACCGATAGGCGGAAGTGGAGAATGCAAGCTGACTTTGCGATACCTAAAACATGATCCCGAACGTCAAGTTGTCTTTTTTGATATCGTTACAAAAGAAGGCATACCACTGAACACCACGTTTCATTCCTGCAAACTAGCTGAGAGCGTAAGGCCAATTGCTGAAGCAGCGACTTTTAAAATCCCCTTTAAAGTGGAGAGACTGTTATTTGGTTCCTTATTGAAGGTAAGCAGAGAGAATTCGGGCAGTTTATGACTTCCTTTGTTTCCACGATAACTATTTTCGTCGTTTAGTTTTTCTCTAACAAAGTGTTTGGAAGGTTTCAATAAGTACGCTTGATAGTCAAGCAAAAATAGTTAAGGTATTCATAAACAAAGCTGTCATCACCAAATGATCTGCCTTTCATGTTATTGAATTTACATTTATAAATATTCACTCAGTTTTCCAGAGTTAGTTCATATGAAATTCGTTCGTTTTGATAATATTTTTAAGCCTGTCTTCAATTTTAGGTTGTATTGGTCATTGACAGTGTTGAATTTTTTCGAAACCTTGGTCGATCCGGTCGCGTTGTGTCTCTCCATTGCGACGATGTCAAGTGCATTAAGTTTCAAGACATTGTCTTAGGTAGGTCCGATTGTATATTTTCTTCAAGTTTTCTTTGACCTGCTTAATTCCTTTGCTCGAAATAAACTGCCATCTGCAGTAATATACTGGTATTTGCGTGATAAACTCAACATTTTTTAAAGTGTTCGAATTAAAAAAATTCAAATAGATAATTAGCTTCAGATATTTTTATGCTTAATTTAACCCAATGAATTCGCTTCGGGAGGCAAATGAAGGAAGTTTAGTCCAAGGCAGTTAATCGTGGTAGTAAGATATATCTGAATCGAGGGTTTTCATTCATCATTGATCAGATAGTGAGTGGAGGTTTTGTCTACGGTACACTTAGTTAGTTAATGCAAATGTTTGCTTTTCTGTTTCTGTTAAAAGGAAACGTAATATTTAATTCTAATTCGTTTGTTTACATTTGACAGCAAGATTATTCAAGTTTCATTTCATAAATTAAAAAGGCAATAACTTGCTCAAAGCATTGTATTGTTTCATATTCAGACTGTAGACCAACTTTCAGTTTTTGTGTCAGACAAAACCAGATTTAAAGATAGTTGCATGGTAGGAAATTGCAAGTTGAAACATTTTCCCATAACTTATTTTTCTTGTATTAATTAATATGTACTGGCTTGATATAAGTAGTTGCTTTAATTTGCAGTGATTTTAATTTTCGGCTTTTATTTTGTTGACAAAAAAAGTCAGCATGGGGTCAGTCTAGAAATGTTGAAGCCAATTAAGAAAGTACTTTCTGTCAACTGATCAATTGATGGTGACCACTTAACAGTGCTAACACTCAGGCTCAAACTTTAAGTTCATGGTCCATTACAGGTGAAGTTTATTCTGCCCCGAATGCCATTTTACTGGCTGTTTCCTGCGATAGATTAGAGTCCTGTCCAGGGAAGTCAAAGACGAGCAACCCCTTAACATTATGGAAACAGGAGATAAGCACCTGTCTAATGGGCCAGTAGGCTTGAGAAAGGATTTAGCTTTCCTTATCATCATTGCATTTGTACATTACTGCTGATTTTTCATCACCGTCCAGATCCTGTGTGCACAATGCTTTAATAATAATATATAGTTTTGATTAAAGGTGTATTTTGTTGATCTCACAATCTTTTAGTTTCTAATGCTAATTTTATTAGAAGTCTAGACTTGGTGCAGTTTCAGAGTAGATCATGAAAAGGTTAAACTCAACCTCTCTGCTTTTAAACTGAATACAGTTAAATCATCAGAACTAAAATTTTTTTTTTCTTGAACTGATTAAAGATTATTACAACCTAATCAACACACTTGTAAAGAAAAAGAAAAGAGAAATATACTGATCTGCTTATATATATGCTGTGTTCTTACTAGTTCAAAACAACAAAAGGGTGCTTTAATTAGCATGTTATATCATGACTCCTTCACTTTTCTGTTTGTTAGAATGAGGTTGAAATATACATTTTGCAGGGAGGAAAATGGATTTTTTTATCTAATCTCTTTAGGAATATACAAATTTTATCTTTGAGATGGAAAACCAGTAGCTTAAATAAAAGTGTCCAGGAAAAAACAAGAGGGTATTCCCAATTAGGAAAAACAGTAGGGTACTGAGCATCTTTCTGTTTTTGCCTGGCAGGACCTCTGAAATGTTCAAAACCAGGAAACTGAAAGTATGAAATGATTGTAACAAATATAATTACACTTACTCCTAAACTTTTTATGTGAGTTTTAATCAGCAATGTTTCATTTGTTTTCATAAAATACTCCTTGTTTTAAAATGGCAGACAAACAAATGGAGCACAGGAGCGTTTTTACACACAGAAAGCTACTCAGTATGACTGACCAAAACCCAAATATGGCAAGTCCTGTTCTGACAGTATGCCTTACCGGTGGTGGGTTGGTGTTGTTAGTTGCTGTCCTTTGGCTATGTGCCTCATGCAATGACAAAGAAAACAGGTAAGACTTGTCTTTTATCGAAAACATAAAACATGGCAAGTTCTTAATTACAGATCACTTCATTAATGATTATAATTAAACATCGCATTTTTTATCCAATAACCACAAAATGCTATTTTATAAGATCCATTGAATGGATTCAGTTTCTGAAATCTAATTTTGAAAAAGAACTTTGTTAAGAAAAAAGTAAAAAAGTAAACACTGACAAGTTATTTTATAAAAACTGAAATTTTGGCTGATAAACTGTTGCCTTTTTCAGCAAGGTTAAAATGCAAATAATTTTACGATATTGCGCTTGGTATGAGGTGTGATATACTAAATTTCAAAGGAATCTTCTGTGTGTAGCAATGGTGTGTACATGGGAACTCAAAATGCATTTAATCTACAATGTTAAGTAATTTTTTTTCAAGAATGCTGTAACACATGTAAAAAGCTTCAATTATTATTATTAATAGTGAAGTAAGTAGATTAAATTATATGTGTCTCATGGATAGGCTTATTACAATCAGTTACTAATTTCTTTCCTTCAGCTGGTATAGCAAGGGATCATGTTTGAGACTGATAGATTTTCTGAAATTTTACAGTTGGTTTGGAAGTGATTCTTTGAAGGAAAAAATGATATAAGTTGGACAGTATGTATACATCAGCCAAGGATGTTATCTTGCATTATTTATTTGAAACTCTTTTAGTATATATACATCAGCCAAGGATGTTATCTTGCATTATTTACTTAATACTCTTTAATGTTTTTCAACTAGTATACACCTTTTATAGCATTTAGGGAAATAAAGGCCAATGAATATATTGTCTATTAAAGTATTTTCTAGAGTTTTCTTTTGTAACCAGGCCTTCAATTAACTCATTGCTTGCCTGTAAAAAAACATAAATTTTGTTGTACTAAATAATTGTGCTTACCCTGTTGCTAAAAATATTAATTGAATAAGATGTATTCTACTGACTTTCCAATTAGACAAAGGTTAAAGTAATGAGTACTAATTATTTTTATTAAAATGTTATCTAGAGTGTAATTAATAATAATTTTTAAAACTTGTCATCTTTTAATCATCAAATAATTATAGAAGATATTACATGTTGGCAGACAAGCATGGATACTCGATTGCAGTGTAGTAAGTGATCCATTCTCTTTGAATGCATGTGGAATGTTGTTAAACATTTTTAGGGATCAAAATAAGAAAACAAACAAAGAGAGACCTGGAACACAAAGACATAGAAAGTGAACACCTAGAAAACAAAAAAAATCCTAAAAACCAAAGATTCCTATAACACAATGACCTAGAAAACAAAACCAGAAAAAAGACACTAGAACTTAAAAAACAAAGATACCAAGAATACAAAGATTCATAGAATGAAGCTAGACCTTGGAAAACAAATGTTACCAGATCACTTAGAAAACAAACTAAGATACCTTAAAACAAAGGTATCTAATGACACAGAAAACAAAGACCTAGAAAACAAAAGTTACTAGATCACAAAAACCTAGAAAATATAGATACCTAGCTAAAAACCAAAGATCTCTAGAACACAACGACACAGAAAACAAAGACCCAGAAAACTAAGTCCTTGAAAGTGAAGACTAAGAAGTGGAAGTCTAGAAAACATATTTTTAGAAAGTGAAGCCAAGAAAACAAAGACCCATGCCTGAAACTAAAGTGAAGCTCAGAAAACAAAAAAAACAAAGACCTAGAAAACAAAGATTTCTAGAAAACAGAGATATCTGGAACACAGTGACCCAGAAAACAAAACAAAGCCTTGAAAGTGAAGCCTATAAAACAAAGATAACATAGAAAACAAGACAAGAAAACAGAACACTAGAACACACAACCCTAGAAATCAAGGATACCTGGAATACCAAGACCTTGAAAACTACCTAGATCACAAAGACCTAGCAAACAAAGACTAGAAACACAAAGACTAAGAAAGTGAAAGTTTAGAAATTATATATTTAGAAAGTGAAGCCCAGAAAACTAAGAAACAACATCTGAAATTAAAGTGATTGAAGCTCAGCGAACAAAGATCTAGAAAACAAAGACTAGATAACAAAGACTACTAGAACACACAGACCTAGAAAACAATGATTCCTGGAACACAAAGAGGTAGGAAACAAAGACCAGGAACACAAAAACTAAGAAAGAGGAAACTTAAAAAAAATATATTTAGAAAGTGAAGCCCAGAAAACAAAGTCTGTTTCCTAGGAAACAGAGGTGCCTGAAAAAACAAAGATTTCTGGAATACAGTGACCCAGAAAACAAAGGTCCTAGATACAAAGTCCTAAGAAAGTGGAAATCTAGAAAATATATTTTTAGAAAGTGAAGCCCAGAAAACAAAGACCCATGCCTGAAACTAAAGTGAAGCTCAGAAACAAAGAAAACAAAGACCTAGAAAACAAAGATTTGTAGAAAACAGAGGTACCTTGAAAACTAATTTTCAGAGATTTCTGAAACACAGTGACCCAGAAAAAAAAAAGGGGTGAAAGTGAAGCCGAGACCCGGGGGAGGGGAGGGGGGAAGGGCACTCCCTTACATGGGCTATATATATAGGTTTGTGTGACCCCAAAGGGTATGGTTTTCAGCTGTTTTGGTTATAAATAGGGTATCAATTGTGGCCATTTTGCTGCTGTTTTTGGTCATAAATAGGGTATCGGTTTTTGCACCCGGTCTTGAATTCCTGGTTTTAGAAAAGCCCTTTAAAATGTAATTATTCATCATGCTCCACTCAGGTCATAAATAGGGTAGGGAAAATTGCAGAGTTTGGTCATAAATAGGGTAAGGGTTTTGGGAAGCAGGCCGCACACCCCTACCTATGTTTAGGGGGAGTACCCCCCCTGGGAGCCCAGGCAAAGTTCTAGAAAACAACAACCAGGAAACTGAAGCAAACAAACATCTAGAAAAACAAAGATTCCTAGTGGATGAAGACTTCAAAAGTGAAGACATGAGTGGCAGCAGCAAAAAAATTATTTGGGGGGCACAGTGCGGAAGTTTAACAGTTACCTAGAACACTTGACATATAGATTCTTAGAAAACAGACCTAGAACACAAAGACCAGAAAACAAAAATACCTATAACCTAAAGACCTAGAAATTAAAGATGCCTAAAGCACAAATACCTAGAAATTTAAGACCGGGAATGCAAAGACTGAGGAAGTGGAAACCTAGAAAACATATTTACTCCTTAAAACAAACATACAAGCCAGAAAATAAATTGAAGCTCAGAAAACAGAGAAAACAAAGACCTAGAAATCAAAAATTCCTAGAACACATATACCTGATAAACAAAGTTTCCTAGAAGACAGAAATGCATTGAAAACAAAGATTTCTAGAAAGAAAAGATCTGAAAGTGAAGCCCAGAAAACAAAGTTCTAGAGAACTAAGAACTTATAATTGAAGCCATCAAAGATCTAGAAAAGAAATATTCCTAGAAAACAAAGGTTTCTGGAACATAATAACCTGGAAAAAAGGATTCCTAGAAAACAAAGACCAAGAAAATGAAGACTTTGAAAGTGAGGCCTAGAAAACAAAGATCTAGAAAGCAAAGATCTTGAAAGATCAAGAAAACAAAGATTCCTGGAAAAGAATGAAGATCTAAAAATAAAGATCTTAAATGAAAACCAGAAAACAAAGGGTCCTAAAGACAGAGATACCTAGAAAACCAAGGTTTCTCAAAAATAGTTACCTGGAAAGCAAAGATTCCTAGAATACAAAGACAAGGAAAATGAAGACCTTGAAAGAGAAGCTCAGAAAAAGAAAGATATAGAAAAAGACCTTGAAACTGAAGCCAACAAAGTATTAGAAAACAAAGATTTCTAGAAAACAGAGATTTCTGAAACACAGTGACCCAGAAAACAAAACAAAGTCTTGAAAGTGAAGCCCAAACAAAGTTCTAGAAAACAGTGACCAGGAAACTGAAGCCAACAAACATCTAGAAAACAAAGATTCCTAGTAGTCAAAGATTTTGAGACGAAGACATGGGTGGCAGAAGCAAAATATTATTTGGGGTATAGTGCAGAAGTTGTAACAGTTACCTAGAAAACAAAGACCAGAAAACAGTAATACCTACAACCCAAAGACCTATAAAACAAAGATACCTAGAACACAAAGACATAGAAAATTGATACTCAAAAGACAAAAGATTCCTAGATTACAAACACCTAGAAATTTAAGACCAGGAACACAAAGACTAAGGAAGTAGAAGTCTAGAAAACATATATTTATGCCTTTAAATGAACATCCAAACCAGAAAATAAAGTGAAGCTCAGAAAACAAAGACCTAGAAAACAATGTTTTCTAGAACACAAAGACCTAAGCTAGTAAACAAAGTTTCCCAGAAGACAGAATGCATTGAAAACAAAGTTTCCTAGAAGGCGAAGACCTTCAAAGTGAAGCCCAGGAAACAAAGATCTAGGAAACTAAGACCTTATAATTGAAGCCACCAAAGATCTAGAAAAGAGAGATTCTTGGTAAACAGAATTACCTAAAAAACAAAGATTTTTAAAACACAAATGCAAAGACCCTGGAAAAAAGATTCCTAGAAAACAAAGACCAAAAAATAAAGACCTTGAAAGTGAAACCCAGAAAACAAATATCTAGAAAACAAAGGCCTTGAAACTGAAGGCAACAAAGATCAAGAAAACAAAGATTCCTAGAAAAGAAAGGAGATCTAAAAAATGAAGATCTTGAAAATGAAAACCAGAAAACAAAGAAACTGAAGCCAACAGTGATCCAGAAAACAAAGATTCTTAGAAAACAAAGGCCAAAAAAACTAGACCTTGAAAGTGAATATGAAGATTCCTAAAACACAAACACCAATAAAGTGAATGCCTAGAAAAAAACAAGGTCTAGAAATTGCATGAGGCTCGGAAAACAGAGAACTGGAAAGAATGTTACTAGGACACAAAGACCCAGGAAACAAAGACCAAAAAGAAAACAAATATTCCTAGAACAAGAAAACCAGGAACACAAAGAGCTAGAAATTTAAGGAAACAATGACCTGAACAGTGAAGACCTAGAAAACAAATACCTAGATAACAAAAAGAAATGTTTAAAATTCCTTTACCTAAATTATGCTAATAAGCAGCTCCTTACTTCATAACCATGAATGCAAAAAGAAATGTTTACAATTTAAATTATAATTTATATTATAATTTTGATTAGCAAAAAGAAATGTTTAAAATTCCTTTACCTAAATTATGCTACTAAGCAGTACTTACTCCATAACCATGAATGCAATCAATGTTTTTTCATTTTGTTAAAATTTCACTCACTAGTACTGTCACTAATAATAGTCCAACAACAGACAACTGCATTATTTTGCAAAATTTTGATAAAGGACATTTGAACAATTTGTTACTATGAAATGATTGACTAGTATGTAGCTTTTGGCTGACCAACAGGTTTTCTCCTTTTTTTGCAGTTCAACACCTTTGAATCAATGTCCTGAACTTGTCTCTGTCACTGCAGTCAAGCCTATAGTAAGAGAATTTGTTTCCATTATTTAATATAAACTTTCAGAAAGTAGCTGTAAGGCCAATTATTTTATGACTGTATTTGTTAGCAAATAAGAAGAGATCTCAGTATTATATATGTGATTGAAGCTATTTATAATTGGATTATTAGTCCATTTTAATAGTTATAGCTTAAAAGTTTAGTTTAGTTTAATAGTTAAATATTAAATATATAATACATTATTAGCAGCTATTAAGTTGATTATTAGACTAAAATTACAGGTATTCCTGTGGTGTACTGCATGGCAGGATTCTTGTGGTGCACGATAATGCTGAAGGCAAAGCCAATTTCATGGGCTAGCTAGTGATGGATGATTTTACCCATTGGCCATCTTGGCATGCAGATGCTAATGACTGCTGTATTGCTTTTTGTATGTTATCAAACAGTAATGCTACTATCAATGTTTTTTAAATTTAAATAAAACAACCATATGTTTTCATGTTTTTTGACTTGTTGAATTGTTGTTGAGTTGATATGTAAGTTGTTAATGATTGAAAAAAGCCTTTATTTTAAAGCGTTCTTGGAAGAGGGCATAGGGATACAATGAATGTATTTCGGAAATGCAAAGTTAAATTGTTCCAGTTAGCAAAACTTCAGAATTTATATCAGTTACTATAATATGCAAATCATAAATTAAAGTGGTTTACAAAAGAAAAACCCACTAATAGAAATGAATAAAATTTACAGTTTACTGTTAATTTTTACTTCATTGTTGTAATTATTTCACGTTTTTTTCAATGCAGCTATATTGTTTTATTTGAACTGTTTTAAAGTTATGATTTGTTTGACATTGTGATATTGTTTGGTTACTTCTGTTAAACGATTTCTTGTTTTCTTATTGTCCATTTTCTTCTATCGCCTTGACATTTATTGCAGCGCTTTACTTTCAATAGAAACTGCTAATTAAGAAATATAATAAAACTATGTAACAATTATAAAATGTTATTGAGACTGAAATTCATAAAACAGTAACTAAAGATATTTGCACAAAGTTAATACAAAGTTAATTACCGTACCGGTCAGTTTTCCTGATAGGAATACTAACATGTGCTTTTGCCTAAGATTGTATTTCATCTCATTACGACTGAGTAATAGAGCATGCAGGTGACGTGATGGGTTGCGAAGCGTGTTGAAAAGCATATATCATTGAGTGTTGCGTCTGAATTTAGTATACAGAATGGTAAACTAATTCTGTTGAAGATCTAACACTCAAAGCATACAGTTGCTTAAGCTGCAATTTAAAGCATTTTTTTACTTCATTTGACTAGTAATAAAGCAAAAATTACAATGAAAGGGAGGCTAGGGTATCTTGGTTAGTCACACAGTTGAAACAGCCCCACAAAAGTTATAATGTCTAAAAACAGTTCTTGTCTGGTTCAACAGTTAGATAGTCACATCTGGTCTGTTACACTTTAGAATAAGATTTTTGGGAAACGTGTATAAAATTTTGGCCTGCCAAGAAAAAGAATTGTCTGGACAACTTTTCTAGTTTCAGCCAGGCAATTTATCAAAAATGGAGAGATTGTTTTCATTTGAGAAAACAAAACTAACTGTTTTCCAGAGTTTTCCACTTTAAGTGTATAAATACCAAGCACCCACTGCATAGTTTACTATTCTGGGCCCAGTTGTTCAAAGGCTGATTATCACTACTTAACCAATGTTACGTTCTTGTTGCCAAACTTACAGAGACTGATTTGAGCTTTAGTTAAAGAATTTTTTTTCATGGAAAATCTAAACAGTATTTTAAAAGAACCATAAACTATCCTTATAGAGAAGAAATTATACTCATCTGATTGAATTTTGGCTTTACCCAGGGTTAAAGTTAACCAGCTTTTGAACAACCCAGCCCTGCTGGACAAAGTATTCTCTCTAAAGAACACTAAAAACCAGAGTATCGTTGTGTTTCAGGAGGATGTGCCAAACACACAGCCCAATGGACAGGAGAGCAATGCTTTTGATGATGTAAACCAAAGCAGAGAGAAAACTGATTTTTCTCCAGATGATGGCATCACAAAAGATGAAGGGAAGAATAAGGCAACTGCCAGTGTGCCAGAGGCTACAAGTTACACATCCTCAGTGCAATTGTCTGGTGATGTTACAGATGGTAATTTGACTCTGCCAAGTACAAGAGAAGATGTGTTTGGGTACGAGGGCCAGCAAAGGGTCAAAGGGCAAAAGGTTAACAACTCGAAGGTGAGATCAACCTCTAGTGTCTCTTCAGAGCGGAGTTCTAGAGGAAGTACAAAGTTTGATGAAGAGCACAAGATGGATAAAGGAGAGAACGATTCTTCAGAACACAAGGACAATAAGCACCTTAAAGATGAAAAACACCACATCAGTGATAAGTTTCATGGATTGAAGAAGAAGCTTTCGATGAAAGTAACAAGAAGCTCGCTGTCGCGAGAGAATGTTAATGATAATGATGAAAAGGAAAAGGAAAGAGAAAATTCAAAGAAAGATAAAAGATCACTGTCTGAGAAAAGCAAAAGCAGCTCTGTAAAAGTTAATGATCATTTTACTGAAAGAGAACACGGGCATAACTGCCCCTCCCCTCCTCATGATCGGACCTCCAGGGAGCTTCCTAAGCTACCCTATGAGAGTGACCCAAGTGTTTTAGGGCCTCCAAATTTTGTTAGGCCCTTACCTGTACCACTGGATGGAGGAGAGAATGATGACTATGAATGTGTCAGTGTGCGTCCTTCTGATGCTTCTGTAGCTTCAGTAGAAGATATTGATACACTGTATGAAACGGTTGAGACTAAAAGCAAAGAAACTAACTCATCTAACATAAGACCATCTTCAGGGTCGAGCCAGCAATATGAAGCTGTTGACTTTGTTGAGTTGAGGAAAATTGCTATGGAGAATCGAGTCTTAAGTAATGATCCACTCACACCCCATGCTACGAAGGCAGGTTTAACTGATGAAACTTCGAGCACATCAACTGAGAATGATTTTTACACAACTGTAAAAGATAATAGTGGCAAAGAACCTATCCCTGACTTTTATACCGAAGTGAACAGAGTTCAAGTTAGTACTAAAAGCAAAAATGATCTGCCTGTTGCTGCAGGGTTATATGCTGAGCCAGATACTGGCTTGAGAGATGATAAAAAAGTTGCTGGAGAAACACAAAAGGGGGAAGGATCCACAATTGGCATCAATCAAGATGGGTGCACTGGTATCCCTAGGTGCCAGAGTGATTCAAAGGCTCAATATTTTCACCGTGAAACTGATCCCAAAAAATTAGAGCAGATGTACTCCAAAGTAAACTTTGCATTAAAGAAGAGACATTCTAGCTCGGCAATTGAATCAAGCATTTCAGTCATTGTTGGAATCACCTCCCAAGAAGAGGGTGATAACATATCCGATAGCGGAGCCGAGGATGAGAGCAACCCACCGCCGATCCCATCCAGCCTGTATGCTCCCATACCAACCATGAATGAGGCTTGTCTTGGTGATAACAAGGACAATCTCAACTCACAGGGTAGGGGTACGAAAACTTTTGTACCTTTTCTCGCCGTGCAGCTATTTTTGTTGCTTTTCTGTCGTTAAACTCAGTTTGTAGTGATATTAGATTTGCTGAGTGGATGGTACTATAGAAATGATTGGCTTGTGTTACTATAGTTATGATACACTAGTAAAAATATTCAGTGGTTCAATCCCTCCAAAAATTATGAATAGTTTTAAGAAAATCAATAATATGTAATATTTATTTTTATTAGCATACAAATGGTAAAGATTAAAGATTACCTCTAATGTGATTGGTGTATAAACTGATGCGTTTACACAACTAATCAATTTAATTACTAATTAAACATCTGTAGTAGGAGAGTTGCATGAACCAATCATATTAAGTCCTTTCAGGTAAATCTACCAATCACAACATTGATTACAATCACTATAGCAACTTAACAACTTACCCAGGCTTGACTTCATATCATCCAATTCTGCCAGCAACTTGTGGTGACTATCATATCAGATTCTCGCTTCAAGGTCATCAGTTTTTGTTGATCGCTCGTATGATTACAGACATAATAACATTGCAGACGAATTATAGGCGGAATTCGGCTCTCGATTTTATCTGTAATTGCCCTCCATTTGAAATTTCAGTCACATGGGAAATTACAAATTATCCACGGCAACTAGTTCTTCACGTCAGCAAATCAAGATGTGTTTACAAAACAAATTTTCGCAGGTGCAAATTCTTTCAAAACTAAAAGAAAGAAAATTTAAATTTGTCTGCTCTATTATTAAAAAGTAATCAAATAAGTTCTCATCAAATTTCGAAGAAAATCACTTGTCTTTTGGCCCAAGTCTGAAAGAATTGCCCTTAATTGTCACGGCAGTCAGGCAATTAATTTTAATTAGGCCAAAAAACGCAATTTAACTCGGCCTCATTCGATTACCAATAAGAAGTGGACTCCACTCAGTCCTATTACCGTTATTTATTATATGCTTTACGCATGCTATTGGATCATATGCTGTGTTTAAATATTTTGAGGTAAGTTGTGCCTCTCAAAAAATACCATTAGTTGTAGAGATTGACTACTGCACACCTTTGTGACAACATGAAATTGCGTGCAATTTTTAATTGCATGCAACCAATTTGCTTCTAATCGCATCTTGGTTTCACCATAAGCGGTAGGTACCCTGCAACACAATTGTTTTCTCATGAAATAAAAGTTGCATGGATCAAACCTGATTTTTGTCACACGTAGTCGCAAATTACTAGAGACCTTAAGCAACAGGCGTCCGTGTTGCCACGAAGGCGAACCGGAAATCAAACATCAGTAGTTGACGCGTATTTGCTCCTTCTGTACTTGCACAAGTCATGCGGCCGTGTTGATCGTCACGGAAACCGCCAAGGCGCTTTTCAACCCCGTGTTAGTTTTATCGTGGAGACCATGAACGGGGAGAAGCTTATTGGAATATGATATGAAAATGAATGAATCAAGCACCGAAGATTGGGCGAAAAATCTTTGTTTGCGTTTGGGCATTTTTCAAAAAATAGATTTTCGCGCCCTTTTTCCTTAGCGTGTAGCCTGCTAGCACTGGCCTTAAAGAGACTTTTGTAAAATATAAGACTGGGCTAACTCAAATAGTTAAAGTGCCAACAAGGGACAGTGGCACCCTCGATTGGTGTTTGACAAATAGACCTAAGTTTCCTAATCTTCCAGTTCAGCTTTCTAAGATAGGCCGTAGCGACCATCATGCTGTGTTGATTAAACCATGTATTGAGACATTGTGCCCTAAAGCTGTTAAAAAAATCATCTGGAAGCACGATATGGTGGGGGTAACCTGCATGCCTTGGGCAGATGGGTGGCTGGATTCGACTGGAACTGTTTGACAAGACTTACCTCAACATCAGAAAAATTTAAATTATTTTACGACATCCCGACATCAGCCATGGATATCTATTTCCCTCTGAAACGAGTCAAGTTATGTCCAACAAACAAATCCTGAGTAACACTTAAGCTTACTGCCCTAATACAAAAGCTGTTGTCAAGGCTTGGAAAAGATTCCCAGGAGTACAAAGAAATTAGGAACCGCGTACAGAGGACATGTAGATCTTGTAAATCTGTGTTTTATAAGGTTGTCTTAAAACCTCCTGAAACTATTTCTTTCTTATGCTTTAAGTTCTTTCTATAGTTTCTGATCAACTCCAAGAAATTTTTCCTTCAAAATCCATGTTTTTTTCAAATAGCGCGATTTTTTGCAGATCGTTTCTTCATAATTGCTAACCGTGCAGCCATTACATCGAGTCTGGTAGATACAGCCGCCTTTTTGACTATTTTAATCGCTGATTGACGCATGTGTGTGTGGGTAGATCTTGTAAATCTGTGAATCAAAATTGCACATTGTTGGATGTTGTTGCAAAAGTGTGCTGCAGTCTTGATGAGCACAATTGCCATAATAATTTTGCGATACCTTTGAAAAGTGCTATCCCAAACTTTATTGCTTTTTGGAAAAGCGTTTTCCTTGTCCTGAGACATTATTTTATCTTTTCTGATAAAAAGATCCACAAAACGCGAGGCAGCCATTTTTAAAAAATTGTTTTCACACTGGCTATAAAATAAAAACTTTGCACTTACTCATTATAGACGGCGTAATACGCAAGCCTCCAACGAATGAGAGAAGCAGAAACCCTATAATCACCCGTCGAATAATTTTACAAATCAAAAATAATATGGTGAAATACCACTCAAGAAATGTTGAATGATTTATATTTTGTGTATTATTTTTTGTTCACTACAGAAGGAAGAGAGAGAACAATGTCAAAGTCATCCTTTACCTATGAAGAAATTCGGCCAAACATGACCACAGCAAGACAAGACGAAACTTCAAATCTTACCGAGTCTACACATCTTAAAGGCGATCTCCTGACAGTTGAACCAGCTTCTGAACAGAGCAACAGACTGTCAACAGGTTCAGAGGCATATGAAGAGATTAGTGTAATTAGGAAGTTAGGGCCGGACAGTAAAACAGAAACAACTACCAATGGTGTTGAGGTTAAATCCGATGCTGTTAAGTTGAAAGAAGGGAGTTACGAAGATGTGAGAGCCAATGGAAATGTTGATAGCACTACTGACATTTCACACAGCAATAATGTTGTGGCTGTGCAGACAGTTGTCAAAGGCAATCACGAAGGAGAAAGTAAAGCTTCGAGTGTTGTCCCAGTAAATGATAAGGCCAATGTATCTGTGCACTCTGAATCTTTAGAGAACACCGATGTTCCATCCAGTATCCTGAATGGTAAAACTTCACCACCCAACCCCACTGATGAGGGCAGTAGTTCCTTGGATAACTCAATAGATGGGCTGGCACTTTATGAAGAAGTTGAAGTTCGAAAAGAAAAAACGACAACACATTCTCATGTCCATGGTGCAAAACTGAAGACTCTTGCATATAATATATAAATCATATAATCTCTTGCATCTTTTACCAAATTTAAAGATGTAAGGGAAGATAACTTTGGAAATCTTAAATCTCTGGTGCCTTTTTTAGCCAAATCAATAGCTACATCATGCAACCATTCATGCAAACCAACTATTTACTTTTATCTACTGCACAATGTAAATTCAATCCTTATCGAGGCAGAGGTAGGCAAAGTATAAATTATTTTTGCTGCGTTTTGTGGTCAGTTCATCAAATATGGAGCAAAGTAGTAACTAGGTCAGTTTTGTTGCCAGGGTTACGTTGAGTCGAGTTGAGAAAGTAGCTTGTTTAGAGTTCAGTTTTATTTGCTAATCATAGAGCAGCATAAAAGTGATCCAAAGGGTTCATTCTTTCCAAAATAACATTTGCTCTCTTGGTGCTTCGAGATAACTTAGAGAATTATATCGCAGTACATCGACATGTTGGTGTCAAGTGCTTTAGTCCTGGGTCCAGTTGTTCAAAGGCAGGTTAGACCTAACCTTGGGCTAAATTTCTAACTTACGTTCTTGTTTCCATTCTCACAGAGATTAATCTGAGCTGTAATTTTTGGAATTGACAAGTTTTATTTGAGGAGAATTTCAACACTGTTTCATAAGCAACGTAAACATTTACCTAGAGAATAAGTTACTGCTTAAATTTTGGCATAACCCAGGGTTGAAGTTAACCAGCCTTTGAACAACTGAGTCACGACTTTTTGGTTAAAACAGATTTCATTGTGTTTAAACAAAATCCAGAAAGACTTGTATTACCTTTAGCTGTCAGCTAATGACGAGTACCTGAATTGGGTGCTATAATTAGAGCTTTGAGTGTTTCCTGACTTGTGACTGACAAAATGTTGTGTCAACCACTGTGTACGTTGGTTCAGTTCACAATAACACGTGGGTTTGTCATCTTTTAATGCCAAACAAAGCCGACATGTTAAGACACTTCTAGAGCGTTAATTTCTATCATTTATCACCTGCCCAGAATTCACACACTACAATTCTTAGTCTCATCCCATATCCTTCTCCTTAACAAGTTAACCATGTACAAATACCCTCTATTTAAACAGTCTGTATGCAAAACTTGAGTTTTGTTTCAATGTTACTAGTAACAGATAATTTGGATATGGATTTTACAATATATTAGTGAAAATGATTGCAGAACATGTGGATAATGTTAAAATTGAGTTGGTCTTCTTTTTCTGGAGGAGAACATCAGCTAAAAGATGCTAGCCTTAGGATTGTAGTTTCTGTATATTATTTTTCCATCATACTATGACTGATAAGTAGGTACTTCCGTTTTTTTTACTCTACTAACACTGTGTTTAGATTTGCACAAGTGTAAACTCTGGTAAACTGAGCACTAATAATATTATTATGATAGATTATAAAGGAGTACTACTATAGAGTTTTACCATAATTGCACAGAGATAAATTATTTCATATAATTTATAGTTATTTTACTTTCTGCAGCACTATTTCACAAAGAACAAGTTATGTAGCTGTTAGCTGTTTATACACTGTAGTGTTGCCAACACGTTGCTTTATTTCTGATTTATAATAAAGTACAAACTGAAGAAATAAACAGTTTATCACACTGTGGTTCTATAAAGTGAAGTTATATTAAGTCGGCTAATATTGTACCAGTGTGTTAAGGAATCAGGACAACCGATTTACATTTATAAGAAAAGAAATTCCATATCAAAGGAGAAGATTTCTTGCTGTTTACAAGTTTTTCTAACTACATTATAAATAACCCTAAAACACGACTGAGTTCAGCATTGCTCCGAGACACTGCACAATATTAGTTGTCATCAACACATCCACATTTTCCTCTAGATGCCTCTTGGGATCCTGGAGCAAAGGTGAAAATAACATCAATGCAACCAACTCGCATCTCAAAAACAGTGAATGGACTTTTGGGGTTAGCTTTAAAAAACATATGAATGAGCAAAATAAATAACCAAGCAACTGGTTTGTTTTCAGAAGCAACTCCAAAATTTTACTCTGAAGTTCCAATTTTTGGAATAGGAGCAGCCATTTTACTGATGGCTTGCATGTATTGTTAAAATACCTAAGCCAGTAGAATGAATGACCACTTTTTGTAGGTTCTCTGACAAAAAAAATTACTGGTTTCAATTAATAACTGGAATGAGCATGGCCTGTGAAAAGGCTCTTCTGGTGAGGGAACTAGGCAGTGAAGACTGTGGGGAAGGGCCAGAACAGGCTAGATGGCACATAACACATTATTTCACCTCAAGACTAGAAAATTGAGTGTCAATTGTTGTTTTAATTGCATTCGACAAATGTCAATATTCTGGTAGTTTTTGGGAATGTCGTTTCGGAAATCAGACACGTGGACATCAGAAGCCATTAGATTTCAGTGTTGGTCGAAGGATCCATCTATGTTATTGTATGTGTAGCACTTCATCTCGACCTGATGCAGGTACTGAGGTGTAGATCTGGGAATGAGTGCATGAAGATGAGAGTGGAAATGAGTTCATGCACAATTTGGAATCTGATTCCATGTGGTCAATCTTTCGCTTAGGACGATTTGAATACTGAATAAATTTCATTGTTTTTGCATTGCGTCATCGGGCTTGAACACACTTTCTAATCTATGATCATTACTACTAGTTAATAATTAGAAAGAGCATACAGTAGCCTGTGAAAAAGCTCTTCTGTCGAGGTAAAAGGGTGATGAAAACATTGGGAAAGGGCCAGAAGAGCCTGTTCACAGGCTAGAATGACATCACAAAACATTTCACCCAAAGACTAGAAAAATGAGTGTCAATTGGTAGGATTTATATTAACTGGTTAAAAAAAAAAAGCAATTATTTTGAGAAGCTTTGCAGGTTTTTGAAAAAAAACTTTGTGTACCTGTTTACCAACATTCTTTATGGCCAATTGCTCAGGAGTCATGGTGTCTTCTTCTTCAACTGCCTGCAACACACAAACCAACACTAAGAGAATAGCTTAGTTATTATAATTCAAATCATCGAATACATGGATAACTGAACTGACATTCTCTTTAATAGAAAAATAGTTTGCTGGAAGTCTAAGGCCAAGACCATGTCCATGTCCAGCCTCTTTGGCCCATTAGCACCTACAGTTGCACAGTTCTATAAGGTTCAGAAACTAAATAATTATTGAACGCTGATGTGCTTGAGAAAATTAAAAAGACAAAATTCTGATAATAATACTTAGTACACAGTTAGTAATTTGTGTTTTCACTTTCTGCCACAATAAAGATATTTTTAAAAATGTAAGAGCATCCAGGTAAAATCATGATAAAATGTGTAAAAACGATCTGAATAAAATTTTTTAAAACATAGAAGCTTTTGGCTGTCTTGCTACAGCCTTTATCAACGGAATTAATTTAGTTTTGTCGTTCATGCTTAATTCATTCAGTTGATAATGGCTGTAGCAAGACAGCCGAAAGCTTCTATGTTTTAAAAAATTTTAATCAGAGATCGTTTTTACACATTTTATAATAAAGATATTACTACTAAGTTGTTACCACAGGTAAAGATAATGCTGTCAAGCTATTATAGGATACCCAGTGATGTCATTTAGAAACGTACTGTTAATGACCTTCACCCCTTTCAGTTCCACTGCTAGCCAGTTATCATCTAACTTCTTACATAAAACAGGACATTTGATACTGAGAAAATGACAACTTATCAAACACAGACAACTACTGAAATGAAAATGAAAATTCTCCCAAAACTGACCACATGGCTGATGTGTGGGTTGCTTATTTCATTGACTCACGGCAGGGGCAGCACTTCCTTATTTAGATCTAGTTCCGGTAGGGCCTCTTTATTTGGATCAAAAGTTTGAACTTCATGTAATACTGAGCAACTGTCCTGCGGAATGACCGATAGACAAACTGCTATGATCTGATCTGTCCACTCAAATCGAGAACTTGACTGCTAACAACATGTTACGTTGTTGACAATATATATGTCAAGCGAATGCAATAGCAATTAATCAGCCAACACACCTTGTTGTAACTCTTGGCTAACTCCAGCATTTCCTAGTGATAAGATACAAAACACAACTTATTTTATTAGCGATTGATGAATGTTCTAAAACTTGCAGCAATAAATAATTATATGTAACTGATCCTAACACATGTCAAACTATCAAATGTTGGTACATAAGATAAAGAATGTCTCTATTGAACACTTGAAACAAAAAAAGAAGTGGTTGGCCATCTTTAACAATATAGTTTATTACCTTTACAGTCTTGTCATTCACCCCACAGTGGTCATTATAGTCCTGTAGCAACAGGCCATCCATCCAGGTTTTCTTATGCAAATTTAGTAACATCTGAGAATATAAATATAATTATTAACTTAATCCCAGTTCTTGTTTGATATAAGAATGCATGCATGTACAAGGAATGGACAAGGTAAGACAAGGAAAAAATATAATGAAGAGCCCATTTGTTCTCCATGTATGATAGGGAGACCAAAGGAATATTTAGTTTTGAGTTATACTGCTGTGGAACCCAGCCTTGCGACTACCTCGTTAGAACAGTCACTTTTTGCTAGGTCTGCCTGTTGAATGGTCGTACTTATTCTTTAGAAAAAAACTCTTTAATTCGGTCACCCAAAGGTGACCATATTGACGGAATCCCACTGTACCAATAATGATTGTGTTTTTAATAAAACCGTGTTTCAAGGAACTAGGAACAGGTGTAGAACAATTATTTTAATAATTTTGGTTAGTGCTTTGCCATTTGGGCAAGATGTTTCCAGTTTGATTTTAGCCTGCACAGCAAGCATTTGTATTGGGTTTTGGCAAGATTTTTTTTGGCCTTGCAAAAATTGAATGGTCAAGTGCAAAAACGACATAAGTGACTTTTGATGAAGTTGTCAACTCTCCTTACACTATCCCTAATATCTCATCAATTTAGCATTTCATATAAAGTCACTTATGTCATTTTTGCACTAGACCCTTCAATTGGGGTGAGAGCAAAAAATGAGAGGAGGAGGGCCTCGATTTTTGTCCAGCCAAAAAAATCTCGCCAAAAAAGGAATGGGAACGCTCTATGCAGCTGGCTAGTTTGATCCTTGGTGACTGAACAACTGACTTTACTTTCTTCTGATCAGAGTAGCTGCAGATTTTAATACCCATTAAATAGCACTTAGACTGAAGGAGGGAAGTAAAGGGTATACCTTGAGCTTTTCATTAAAACAGCTCTTACTCTGAAGTCCCTAATAATAGTATAGAGCAGAATAGTGGTACAGGGTGGAAGAATCTTTCAAAATTAATAATAGTATAGAATGGAATTTAGTAGTATAGGGTGGAAAGATTTCAAAATACAAGTTTGTAAAATAAACCAAAATATTAATAAAAAAAGTATGAAATAACTTTTTTTGCTTTGGG
Source organism: Hydrozoanthus sils (assembly GCA_027575215.2). NCBI lineage: Eukaryota > Metazoa > Cnidaria > Anthozoa > Zoantharia > Hydrozoanthidae > Hydrozoanthus > Hydrozoanthus sils. The sequence continues at coordinate 22,152 of JAOBRD020238190.1, forward strand.
TTGAATGCTGCTTCTTGTCAATAATGGAGATTGACAAAAAACATGATTTAAACACTGTCATTGTGTCCCAGAATAATAATAATGATAGTCTGAAAAGCTGTAGTTGAGATGCTTGATGACAGTTCTGAATAAGGCCCATATATAGTGAAAATTTAGTAAAAAATAAATAATAGTACACATACTATTAAATATTAAGGACTTCATAGTAGCTGACAGAACTACAAATGATGATAGTGTCCTTTTTTAAAAGTGATTTGGAAAATAATCCTAATACAGCACATGCTATGACTGATTACAAACCTATTTTATTTTTAAGCAATAAACCATACTTTTCTATGGGTTATAAGAATAATAAACCACACAGGATGTTGGGAGAATATGAGAAAAGCTGTAAATCCCGAGCCAAAGGCGAGGGGTTTACAGAATTTTCGAGTGTTCTCAAAACATCGCAAACATAGATGGTGTCATTTTCGATTTGGCAAGAAGAAAACATGTGGTTGAACGAAGCTGTGTTGTGGCCGTATTGACTAATGGAGCTTGCAGCTGTTGTAGTGGAGGCCTAAGTTCATTTATAGCAGTTTTAACTCGATTTGAGTGGGGCTTGCTATCACCAAAGTGCCACAGAAAGAACATTGCTGCACTCACAAAGTGTTGAATGGACAGCAGGTTTAACGCTTTGCAAAATGCTAGTGCTTAGGTAATGGCATTGCTTTTTGTGATTTAGCCATTTAGAAGACCTTATGTCTGGTCAAACCTGTAAGAACACTTACAGCTCACTGTGTTACCTTTTTGGTTTGTTTTGCTTGTGAGTTTGAGTTTGTGTGATACTTTCTGACCGGCTGTTCATCAATCTATCAGTTTGCATTTTTGCACTTTAAGTTAAATTTCAGTTTTTTTCCTTTATTAACTCATTGCTGAACTTAGCTATACATTTCTGAGTCTCCCTCGTTTGCTTTCTAGTTAAATTATTGGAAAGTTGTCATTATTGACGGCCATTTTATCGAAACAAAAAAGGAAAACTAATGTTTTTTGCTTTCTAGCTGTGGTTTATTGGCACAATAAACCACATTTTTTTACCAATCACAGCGTGTGTACTGTTTGGGTTATTTTATAAAAGAGAATAGAAAATGGTTGTAACATGAGAGGGCACAAGAAAGTTCCTTTCTCTATGGTTATTTTCTAAAAGGGATAATTCACACATCATAACCATCATTTTATATAAAGACATGCAATGCTGTCTTATCCCTTTAGTAAATGCATAAGGTTTAGATTTGTTTATTTTTGTTGTCCTTCAATTAGTACACTTACAGTTTTTTTACAGAATAAGTACAAACCTTTTGTTCCAGCTCATTCTTTCTATAATTGATTGAAATGGAATAATAGTGTCTGTTTAAACCATGAATCAAAGCCTAAAAGAAGATAAACAAAAATTGAAAATTAAGTTGTCATGATTAGATTAATATAACAGGGCTTCTGGAATTTGTGATTACACAATTTCGCGAAATTGACTCAAAATCATATAATTTACGAAACTTGCATTTTTCGGTGTAATTTCGTGAAATTCGTGAAAAATCAGTCGTTTGGAAAAAAGATAACACCTCTTTTTATTTAACAAGAAAACCTGATAAGTTTTAGCGGCTCTATGACCTCTTAAAATCAATTTGAAACCCTTCAAAACATGACAGTTTCAACGTTGGTTCAGTTTTCATCAGTCCCCATTTTGGCTTAGTAACCAGGTTAGAAGCAGGCGTAGCTCAGTTGGTTAGTGCGCAGCCTTCAGAGCTAGAGGTCCCCAGTTCGATCCCCGGTGACTGCACGTCTATTTCGATTTTCTTCTGATCAGTGTAGATGTAGCTTTGAATACCCGTAAAACGAAGCACTGACAGAGGGAGGGGGTAAAGGGAGCACCGTCGGCTTCCATTGAAAGCAGCACTCTCTGAGATCTGAAGGAAGTACCAACGTTAAATAACAGTGCCTTTACCTTTACTGTTAGGTCTTTTATAAGCGGGACCCTGGTTCGGGGTTTTACAAAATCAATTTGAGGAAAGAATTTGCTTTAGCCAAATGCTATTAATTGACTCATTCCAATATAATTTTATTACAAAATAACTTCACATGCTTAAAAACTGGATTTCTTGAGTTTTGTGAAAAAAAAGATAACTAACTTTTTAACAGCTGTTGAAAAGGTCAATTATTTTTTTTATCTGTAAGCTTTTTCTGTGAATTTGTTTTGTGACCTAAACTTTAAAGCGTCCATCTAAAGAACAGCTCCAGCTGCCAACTTTACTTTGAATTAATTCAGGTACTTTATAACTACTGTGATATGACTGTTTAAAACATAACAAGTCAAGAATTAATAAAAATCCACAAAATAATTAACTCAATACTTTGAGTTTGTGCTGAAACCAATTTGGATCACATTCTTACCTAATTTTTTGCCAGTATTGATTTGCACAAATTAGTACTAACTATGGTTTGAAGTTACACTATAGTCTGTTTGAATAATTTTTTGCAAACTACTTAAAATCCTAAGCAATTACAAATTTGAGTGGGCATAATAGTAAGATTAAGGTACTACAGATACAACCAATTTAAGGATTCAAATGCAGCTGGACT
>JAOBRD020238299.1:0-16959 GCA_027575215.2 Hydrozoanthus sils
TAAATAAAGCATTGTGTAGGAATATTACATCAGAGAGTTTCAGTATTCCAAGTTGAAAGAAAAGTGGGTTTGAGTGTTCAAATAAACCCAAAAGAAGGTTTTTAGTTGACAATGTTTAGTTTAAAAAAATCATAATTTAAAAAACCAGTGTCTTCATATTTTATCATACCCAGATGAAAAACACCATAATAGTGTAACTTGTAACTACAATTAACTATAGAATTAGCTGAAAAAAGGTGTGTTATGTTTACCTGTAAGATCTCTCATATGTTGCTGCTCCAACTAGCAGATTTTCTAAACCAATAGTTGAGGCATACACTGTAAACAAGACCATTGACACTAATTATACATGTATCAAGGTATGGCAAGAGTTACAATAAGACTAGGAAACTGCTGAACACACTGGAGTTAAAACTTTACCAAATGAAATTATTATAAAGTCATTGCATTTCCCTAGGTATATTGAGAATCCTGAGTGCTTACATTTACCAGATGAGTGGTTGGCCTGTCTTTGATTGCATCGCTGTTTAGCAGCCTCAATGAATTTATCAACTCCTTTTGAGAAATCTTCTCCTTCCTCTTCTCTGAAAACAAAAAAGAAAGACATAACATTAAATTTCAGTAAGAAAATTAGGTCAAGTTCATGTTTCCAATGTAAACGGCAAAAACATGTCTAAAAAATGAAAAATAAAATCTAGATAAATATAAGAGTAAGGTACACTCATCAACCGGGGGGGAAGGGACAACTCCCTATATTGGTATGATGCTCAACATGTATTCTTTTTTGGTCAAAACTAGCAGTTTAGTACTTTTAAGGGTTTTTTAGAAAAAAAGTGGAAAGTTTTAGGGATGTTAAAACAAATGAGCATGTTTTATCTACAGTTTTCTCTTGCCTTTTTCAAAATTGATGTGACAAGGTATTTTGGGGGGGCAAAAATTTTTCACACCTTATTATTTTGAACATTTCCTGATAAGCACACCAATTTGTTTTATCCCCAAGTAACCCCCTCCCCCGGGTCTCCTCTGTCATATAAGACAACTGCCATGGTTATTCACTTTTAAGCCACACTCACTATCAAGTCGCAACCCCCATTTTAGAGAGACACAATGAACACACTTTTGTAAAGTTCATGTTTGGAAGACACTCTTTTTTTCCCAAAAACCTTGGTTTTAAGCTGAAACCCCCAACTCAACCTTGCTTTGTGCTTAAGATTTAGAAATTATGTGAAAAAATAGTACAGCTTATAAGTGAATAACTATGGTAGTACTGTATTCAGAATTTTCAAAATCCCTAAAAGTATTTTAATTGCATCAAAATCATTGTATTATGACAAGATGCTTGATACTTGCTTTGAAATGAAACTAAGAAACTTGAGGTGCAAATTTAAGAGGGGAAAAGAGTATCAAAATGCCCCCCCTCCCCCTCAAAAATATGGGAGCATTCACTGTACTTACTCTTCTGAAGACTCCTCACTGTCATCAGTGTCACTAAATACTCCATCAAACTTCCTTTCATCCTCCTTCTTGTCATCATCAACAGGACTTCTTGCTACACTTGCTGGCTCATTACCATTTCTCTTAGTAACAGCTCCTAAAGGTTTCTTAGAATCTTCATCTTCATTAGAATCATCTGAATCAGTATTTGCAGAGTTTGCAACTATGTTGTTCATTTTATTCGCGTTTGTTCCATTAACTGTTTCAGATACTGCATATGAGCCTGCTGTGTCATCATTAGCAAATGTAACATGTGGTTTTGATACCAAATGAGTGACCCCTGAACTGTTGTTTTCTTGTGTTGCATTTAGATCAGAGCTGCCTGTTCTAATTATTGATGCACAAAAGCTTGGTTGGTCTTCAGTTAAGAAAATCTGATCATTTATTACTTCAACTCCTTTCTCTTCTTGTTCTTTTAAAAAGTCTGAAATCAATCATCAATTGATATTAATATGTAATCTTTTTAAACAGGACACCTATCTAAACTGTTATTGTTGTTTATAACTATTAAATAGTAAAGTTATATTATTCATTTATCCAGAACACATGGATCACTGGGAAATAAAACAACTTGAAATTTCTAAACAGTATGCCAAATATTTATAACTTAAGTTACAGAGAAAAAATAACGGTAAAATTTTCGTAAAATATGCATACAATAATGGCCGCCAAACTTCTCATTTTCATGCAGTTTATGGTCGTCAAGCTCCATATTTTCATTTCGGGAGTTAAAATATATAATACTTACCCCAACCTTCACCATTTCTCCTAACCCTAACAGTGATTTCGAGAATTTTTGGTTGCTCGTAAAGCGAGGTTTACCTCCGATATTTTGGTCTGAAGATCAATAGCTTTGTATGCATAATGAAGTATGGGTGAGTACGGAAATTTAGCCAAGAACTCTTCTTTCCTATGTTTCTTAGAGCAAATTTTGTTTACCTGTGGTTGTTCTGATTAAGAGAAGAGTTTTAGCCCACTTTCCGCATATGTTCGAATACAGCACTTGTGGTGTGATATCCGGTAAATACGTGTCGTATAAACCAACTGCGGCATGCAATAAATCTTCATTGGAAAACTGTAAAAGACAAAATATCCAAATCAGGTTTCAGTAGCTTAGTGACTTGTTTTTCGAACTTTCGTGGAAAGGAGGTGCAGTAATATATGTAAAATTACTTTGTAATGAGTTTTACTTATTTGTAATAAATTTGTTTCAGCCTCTCTGTTGCAGATTCCTTTCCTTTAGAAGCCAAACTGAGTTTCAAGATAACCATGATGTACCTGACAACGTCAAAACAGTCTTTCGAATGAGTTCATTTCACCAAAATTTGTCGTTAGCAACATCATAGAAAAAAGGCATTTTCTTTGCAACATCAAATCAAACCGTCAGAAGAACTTGGTAATCGAGCTTACCTCATTCATTGCAACCAAGCCTGAAGGCAGCAACCTTCCAAACTCTAAAAGTAAGGGTTGCACTTCGATCTTTCGTTTATATTTGAAAGAGTAAAAAGAAAATTTTGAGGGTAAACGCCAACAAATCGAATTGACCGCCATCTTGAGAGTTTCAGATAAACAAACGCCGCTGTACAGGAAGATTGCTTTGCACACTAATGTTTGCACGGGTTGCACATGCGTGGTCGGATTTTTTCGTGTGATTTAAAATGGCGACAAGGGGGATCAGATGGATGTTTCTTCTTCCTGTATTTATTTATAGTTGCTTTTAGTCACATATGCTAAAATGCCAAGAGATCAGAAGTATAACAATTTATACTCATTGTAAAGCGCTGTACTTGAAGTAGTTTCTAAAGTTAGATGATCGATGGCAGACATTTTTCGTTCGGCGTTGAATTACCTGAGCCAAGCCAAGACAGACAACGATTTTGTAGGACAATACGTGGAATTAGGACCTGTGCAGTTAAGAGTCAAGAGGGTAATTGCTGAAGGTAAGACTGCAGTTTTTCAGTAAAATTTTGAGTGAGTTTTTGTGCTAATTTTTGCACATTTGTAGGAGGATATGGCTTCGTTTTTGTGGCGCAAGACACTTCCAGTGGAAAAGAATACGCGCTCAAGGTACGGACAGCTACCAAATTAGAATTTACCGGGACTTAATGCATTTCTTAATAAAACTGTGATTTCACCGAGGTCGCCAAGAACTTCAAAATTATTTTACTGATATTTTTGTTACTTAATAACTGTTACCGTCTTCCTCCCGTTTTAGCGTCTTATGGCCGGCGATGACGCAGCGAACAAGAATATTCTCAACGAAATCCAAGTACTCGTATCCTTTGATACTTGACTTTTGGAAAGCATTGGCACTGCTACAATGTTTGACCGGCTTCCCTTGTTGTTGTCGTGCCCTAGGATTGGTGAAATTATTTACTCTAGAGAGCCTGATAACAACAACTTCAATGTGGCGATATTCTACCGCTTCCGCTAGAAGTTGAAAGAACGTGCCTAGAACAAATTTTAAAAGTGTTAAGAAATGCCGGCCGGTTTGTAATAGACTAAAATAGTGACCTTTATCAATGAGTGAGTAACACGAAAAATTGCAACTCACGAACAAGTTTCTGATTTGTTTTTATATAGTCCTTCCATTTTAATTGTTAGAACAAGTTGAAACATAAATTAAAAGCTTAGATTCACTAAATTGATACAAATTTAAACTCAAAACAATTTTCTTTTCATTATTTCATAATAGATTAATATTGCAATGCCTTTGGGTTTGGTATTGTATTTCTGTTCGTAAAATGTAAGAATAATGCTATGAATTTGTTTGTAAAAAAATATTTTCAGAGTAAACCTGTATCAACCTTGGTTTAATTTACAAGTGAACTGCATTTCCCTTTGTAAAATGTGTATTTAACCTAGATTTAACTGCCTGAAAATGTCTTCATTGGAAAACCTTAGAACTTTTGGCAGTACTTAAGTCTTAACTTATTTACCCTTTTCTCTAGATTATTTTGAGGTTTAAAAAGGTTGGAGCCTCGGATTCTTAAACAAGAGTGTCAGGGTATTGATCAGTAAAATCAAATTTTAATGTTAAGTTCCCCTCTCCTCCCCCCTCAGTATTGTAGTTGCTCTCTTCAGGTATTACAATACTACCCAGCAGACTTGGTGAAACAATTACAGGACTGCTTCTTGATGAGGAAAAATTAATGCTATTGAATGTAGGAACAGCCTGCATGAAGAGTGATGATGAAAACTTGTGGTAGTCAATGTTTATTTTAAGCTTGTATAAGCTTGTCAGTATATTCAATTAATTTGAGTTTCTCTTTAGGTTTCAATAACTTTTCAAGTAAGATGGTTCTCATAATAGATTTGGGATACAGTATGGGGACACTATGGGACTATTGATATTTAGGTAAAGCAAAGTAGTACATTTATCTAGCGCCCTTTCCATGTACATGCCCAAAGGCGCTTTACAATGATAAGTTTACCCCAGTATACCAGAGGCATATATAGGCGCAATTGGCAGCCGCTTCAAACCGGTCCATGTATGGTGGTACTCATTTTACCGACACCGAAGGGATGGAAAGCTGAGTGACCTTTAGTAGGAAAGAAGGTCACCCAAATATTCAACCCCTGACCAGGCCAGGGATGGAACCGAGGACCTCAGGACTGGGAGGCAGAGATCTTACCACTGTGCCTACCCTTCTGCTGTAGTGTGGGGTACATCATCATGCTAGTGTGGTCAAGGATTTTTTTTCCTGCTCAAGACAGACCTATATTGCATAATTATGTAGAAAGAGTTTTTCATATTTGGAATGTTTGAATACTCACTGCCACAGTATTTTATGACATGAGAGCAGGGATACTGGTGTGGTTCCAGTGTTGTCTACTTTTTTTGTTATACAGTAAATTCTTAGTTTACCTTTTGATGAACCCTTAACATGATACAGAAGCGGCTTAGGGGTCACCCCAACATAGTTCAGTTCCTTTCAGCAGCCTCTTTGGGGGAGAAGGATTCTGGACATGGAATGAGAGAATATCTACTTCTTACTGAGCTGTGTAATGGTGAGAAGGTTAATTTGCTAAATAAGCAAATTTGCTTCAGTGTGACCTAAGAAAACTAGATTAAGGTTAAAGATTCAGAGATGTTGACCAATGAATACCAGCTAATGAGGTGTTAGATTTACTATTGATATAGTCTATAAGTGAGCATATTTCGTGAAATTGACTCAAAATTGTGTAATTTGCGAAATTTGTATTTTTCCGCAAAATTTTATGAAGTTCATAAAAAATCAGTCGTTCAGAAAAAAACATTATGGTTTCCAAGATATAGAATTGTTTTTGGCTTTGTACAGTAATTCATAATGATTTGCAGTGTTTATTTCCCATTGTTTTATCTGGGCAACAAGGTTCGGTGATATTTGTAGGACCTGTGCCCCCCAAAACAGTTGGGTATAAGCACTGCACATTAGTGTGAAAGTTCCTATTATAATTAATTAGCACACTTGTGCAACATTATTAAATTTTTGGTTGATCTTATAGGTATTGTTTTTTCTTGCCAATCTACTAAAGAGCTTTTTTTGAAATTAACCAGTTCTCAGTGTTAAAATGAAGTGATTGAATCTTAAAATCTTTGTTTATATATAAAAAATGGAGTTGAGAGTTAAGGTTATCTGTTAATTAAGATATTGCTTAAATGTCGAAGGTGGAGAGATGGTCAAGTTGTTACAAGAGCGAAATGGAGAACCATTCCCAGTCAGCCAAGTTCTGAAAATTTTCCACCAAACCTGTCGTGCTGTTGCGCATATGCATAAACAGAATCCACCTGTTATTCACAGAGATCTTAAGGTCTGTGCAAAGCATGAACAAACTTCTAGTCTATTTCAGTTCAGTATTGGCAGGTTTTGAAAGCAACAAGTCAGTAAAATGCAGAAGGATTAAAAAATTGTATAATAATCCTTTCAGTGCCAGTTGCAATGGTAAATTCTCTCAACAGGAGTCCATATTTTTCCAGGAATTTTACTTTTCACCCCCAATAGCTTGCTTTGTTTGATCAATTCTTATTTTCTATATTTTGCCTTCCGACAGTTACTTTTTAATAATAATAATAATAATAATAATAATAACAATAATAATAATAATAATAATAATAATGTTTAGCATTTTTATAGTGCCTTTTCCATAGGTAGGTGCTCAAAGGCACTTAACAATGATTTACAGTTGACTCTGGTTATGAGTGTCTTAGATAGTCCACTATACATGGCTCAAAACTATATTCATAAGAGTTGCCCTCAGTTTTTGTAGGTTATGTAAGGAGAAAACAATAATTGTTAATTTAACTTACTGTGATTGAAAGGGTTTGTGCAATAGGTGCAATTAGAGATAGTTTTGGTTACAGTGTTCTTTCAAGTTCTCTTTCATACAACAACAACAACAACAACAACAATCCTTTGTTCGTGCCTCTGGGTGCTATTTTAAATTTACATTTGTGTGTATATATAATATATGACTAAAATAAAACCTGAATGAAACATGAATACTAATGATGGCTGACACAAATTTTTGGCACAGGCCCCCTAGTTAACATTAGATTGTATTCATATACATAATTGCCTCTGCACAATTCCCACTAAACTTTGATTTAATTAATTATGTATATGTACTGTAATGAGGGGTGTATCTTTAAACATTGTTACTATTACTATTATTTTTATAATTGTTATTGTTATTTGTGACCATCCATGTAATTTCGTACATTAACGCTTTCCTGTTAAGGGCCATTAAATGGCTAAGACCATTAAGCAAGCATTAAAGCGATTTGAGAAAGTGTTAGAAATGTTAAGGAGTTAAGGCAAACCATTAGGGCGTTAAGACAAACCGTTAGAGTGTTAAGACAAACTGTTAGAAATTTTAGCTCACCTGTTAAGTGTGTTAAGGAAAGTGCTCAAACCGTTAGAAAAACCATCCACTACCCATTAATTTCAACCCGTTAACCTCCAGACCATTAATGTACGAAATCCCATGGGCAGTCACATTTTTATTTTTATTATATTATATTGTTATTGATTTAAATAACTATTCTGATAAATTCTTTTTCAGATTGAGAATCTGCTTATAAGTTCAAAGGGCCAAGTGAAGCTTTGTGATTTTGGTAGCTCGACAACAACTCCACTGTTCCCAGATGAAACATGGTCATCGATTAAAAGGAGTTTGACGGAGGACGAGGTATAATTATTATATTCAGACAATGCTTTGTCAAATATTATATTTTTGTAGATGAATAATTTTTTTTAAAGAAAATAACCTTTTGCAATTCAATAATTAGTGGCTTAGAAACTTAAATCAGATTAGTTTTACTTAAATTTTGTTATGATAACTAAATATTATCATACTACTAGTACCATTATTATTATCATCTTCCTTGTTGATGGTATTTTTAAAAAAGCATTGTTGATAATAAATCATTGTTGTTGACCGTAAAATAACAAAAAGTACAGAGCACAGAAGTCTAATAACTAATTAGTCCATTTTGCAGATCCTGAAAGGTAACCAAGCTTCTACATTCATGAGACTGAGGTGAAGGTTGTCCTGACACAGTTAGAGAAGTGGAAATAACAGACATGCTAATAAACTTCTTTCTTATGATAATCATTTCCACTTCTCTAACTGTGCCAAGACAACCTTGGCCACGATTTCATGTATAAGCTTTTTTACCTTTCAGGAATCATGAAATTGACTTTTGCCAGTTGTAGTTTTAATCACGAGAAATCAGAGTTTCAAAAAATAATAACTAAAATATTATAAAAATTGAACTAGTAAAAAAGTAACTTGCTGAATAATGCTTTGTGTTTTTACTTCATGGTAGTGATGTGTAAAAATTAATAAGCAGAAACACTGCTTAATTTAAGATGTATACATGCATTTTTGCAGTTAGGTTAATATGTTTTCATTTTGATAGTTTTGAAGCAGTATAAGTTCACAAGGCTAAATACCACACTACAAGACAATTTTTAACCTTTTACTTTGTTACTATGCAGCTACAGAGAAATACAACCCCAATGTATCGTTCACCTGAGATGGTAGATCTGTACAGCAACATGCCTATCACTGAAAAAGGGGACACATGGGTAAGTTACTAGTGTTTTGTACTTAAACTATGAATTTGCTGTGGCACACATCTGACCATTGTAGCCTGACTAATCTGTTTAGTGCTGTTGATAAGCTTGAGCCACTAGGTGTAAATTTTGAATTTTGTTTGCTTCATTCTTAGCATAGTGGTTTTAGAGCTAATAGTAGCCAATGTGTAAGATGAATTAATAGTTTAATTGCTGCCACAGCGAAGCGAGCCTGAGTGAGTGTAGCAAGGCAGCAGCCTAATTCAGTCTGTTAGTAAAACAGTGAGAAAAAATCGAGATTTGATTTGACCACAATGCTTAGCGAGAGTCAAAAAGACAATGGATTTCTTTGTTTCTTGATTCACACACTGCCGACCACAATCCTTTGCGCGCCAAGACTATAAAGGTTTGCACCCATGTTGAAGTGTTCTCTCCAGCTCGTGTTGAATTAGTTGTGTCTACGTACTCAGTTGAAAATATTTTACACATATGCCATAAGGTAAATCATTTACAGTCTTGCTATTTTATACAGAATTAATGTCTTCCATGGGTATAAAGGAATTTCAGAAAACCCCGTTAACAAATACAATGGCTAATGTTAAATAGCAAAGTATGAACAAAATAATAGTGTGGTGTACTGGTGTCTTTGTGCTACACACTATTTAACACAAAAAAAGCCCTGTTGTAATTATGTACTGTAAAATATGTGAGCAGAAGTGTGTTTTTTTATATCAGGTTTTTAAGCCTGGGGTGCAGTGCAGTGTGTTTAGGCTTGATAAAACAAGATATGAGAGTTCACCAAGCTGACTCGGAGCCTGACCTATGCTAAATCTTTTTCTTCCAAAATAGGAAGATTTCAAATTATTTTTCGTTATTCCGAAGAAACCTCCAAGTTAAATATTATGTAAATCAAGATGAATATTTTCTATTTAAAACAATTCTTGTCATGATTTCTATGGAAAATAAGGATAAAAATTATGATAATTATAGTTCTTGCGAGAGATTCGCTAGCCTCAATTGCGCTTATACATTATAGTCCATTTCTGAAGTACACACTGTCCAGACCCTGCAAACAGAGCCAAGCCTTGCCAAGGGACCAATGTTTTTGAAATCGGAAACGGGCTGCCGTGCTAAACAAGAACTATGAAAATAATTTAAAATGAATAAATTCACTATTTAAAAAATGAAGCTAATTAAGCTGGTTTACAGATTCAGAGTTTTGGATTATGAAATCGCAACTACTATTACAAATATTAATTTATGTTAATGATAAACTTCTTGACTGTGGCAGCACTCACTTAATGTCAATTACACTTATTCTAGTCATTAGTTAAAATCAGTGTTGCAAATATTCTAGCATCCAATTACTATAAGTTAATATAAACTACCGTATTTTCTTGACTATAACCCTCACTGCAGATAACCCACACACCTGGGTATTTTTATGACTAAGAAAAACAATTGAAGCCAACAGATAACCTGCACCAGCATATAACCCATACCTTTATTTATTCACTTCTTCCACATATTTCATCACGTTAAATGTTTAAATCTAGCGGAACATTTTAATAAACATACTACAAGTGTTGTACTTGTAGCCACATCAACTTCAGAATCTAGCAGATAACCTGCACCAGTAGATTACCCACACCTTCTCCAATACAAGGTAAAATTAACAGATAACCCGTGGGTTGTAGTCTGGCAAATATGGTACATTCATGATGTAACTGTTTCAGTTTGCGAGTGATCCCAGAGAGTGAAGAGTTTGCATTTGTAAAGTTTCATCCTCCTTGCTACCTAGAGGGCATAAAATGGTTTTTGAATAACCCTGAAGTATACCCCCTAAATGGTCTTATGATTTCGAATTTTGTGTAGAACTGCCAAATGCTGGCTGCCTTGAAAATTACAGGAATAGTTATGCATGGTATAGACATCTATTTGAACTTTGTGAAGAAAGATCTATGGGGTTTAATCACACTGGTCTGAGCCAATCAGATTGCTTAGTTTGACAATTTCAAAGATTAAAGCTTGCAAAGAAAAATAGCTTTGTCTCCCAATCTGAGGTGTACATTATTGTTATAATGTATCACATGGTTGGTAGTTTGTTGAAGATACATCAATTCATCTACAGATTTTATATCATCAGTTACAAAGTTAATGGGTGTAATTTTATTGACATTTCTTCTGTAGGCTCTTGGTTGTATACTGTTTTATCTGTGCTTCATGGACCACCCATTTGAAGACTCATCCAAACTCAGAATAGTTAATGCCAAGTATACAATTCCAGAATATGACAAGGAATACACCATATTTCATGACCTGATCAGTAAGTAATATTAAACCTTGAACACAGTACTTAAAAGTTTACCTAGGAAAAACTTGTTGTTAGCCCTTCACTTTTGTTTGTTCTAATGAAGGGCTCATTAAGACTTAAAACAACAGCAGCCTAAATTTCCCATTGTCAGTATTTTGTAAACAGTTTCTGAGAGTTTTTCTCTCCCATCACTAATGACTGACTTTATATGTGTTATGTAAGGAGAATTTAGATGTTGTCAGACAAACAGGGGCTGAAAAGGTCAAAACTCTAATTGCTCTCGGTTTAGGAGTCGCTAACTAGTACCCAATTTTAAACCTAGTATTTAGATTATTTTTAAGATTGAACATTTCAAAGAATTTGTAACCAGCCCAAAAAAAGTAAGTAAAGTTGTAAATTTCTTGCATGTCAGACTTAATCTTGTTGAACCCTTTATAGGATCGATGTTACAAATAAATCCTGCTGATCGACCAGATATCAGAGAGATACTGACTCAGTTGGAAAGTATTGCAATGGCACGAAATGTTGAACTCAGAGGACCAGTGGTGAGAAATAAGAATTTTCCTAATCAAAACACTGTAAAGTTAAGTAAAATTCTTAACAGCAGAAAGCTCACTGTTTTCATAATTGCACTTATAATAAGTGTTATATATGTAAGAGTGTAAAGTTCTCAAGATTGTTTTTCTTAAGTTGGAAGAGAGGAAGTGAGGGAAGAGAGTGAGGGAGTGGGGTGAAGTGGGGGGAGGGAGATGGTCAGTTATTACTCATAGTTTAAATCTTCTACAGTGTTTTGTGGTTTGACAGTTACATGTGCTTCCTCTCATGAAACCTTTTTTATTTGATGTGTCTGTAATGTTGAACATCGCTGCAAGCAGCAACACTTTTCGCTATACAGTTAGGTCACACTTACAAGAAACATTTTCCATGATGACAGATTTTATCAGTTTCTAAGCCATCTGTGTAATAACCTGCTGCACACCATTATAAAACTGTAGTTTGACTGGAATTATACATTCCATTAATAATGTACTCACTCCATTGCTTGATCAACATTTGCTTTTGATTATCAAATTAGATAAACTGGTATTTCAATACATTTAGTGATACGGGAACAGCAACTCACTTGCTAACCACAACAACATAATTTATTAATTTTACTTATGATTGGTTTATTTGTGTGTAGATTGACAATGGAATCATCAGGCCAGCAGTTGAGCAGAATTCCTCAAGAGGTTGGATGTAAAATGATTCCCTTTTCACGTTATTACAAACTTTTAACTAATTTGACCCTAAATTACCAACTAATCTTGCAGTTCATTGTTTGTCTCATAAAAATCCTCTGAGTACCATTAAATGTTCAGCAAGTCAAGCTTTCAAAAATTTGATTTTTATTTATTGTTACTTCTTAAAGTGTCTCAGTGTTGCTAGCAGCACTCTGCTTTGAGTGGTGTTCTTTTTCAAACCAGGATAAATCTTCAGAGTAATTTTTGACAAGTAATCAATTAGCAGAACTTTCGATAAAACCACTAAAACGCTGATAGATGTTCATAGTCCACATTTTCTGTTTAGTTTGATTGGTGTTAACTTTGACAATGCTGTTATTCATGTTTTTAACAAGACTTTGTAGGGTTTTTATTAAGAGCCAGACACCAGGCAAATTGACTGGCTAGGAAGATGACTTTGCCTACTTGCTTTCAGTGTCTCAACTGAAAGGACAAAATAAACTTGATTAAACTATGCCCAGGGTCTGAATCTAAATGCCCCTACTTCAAAATGTATGTTTTGGTAAATTTACGGACTGATGAATCTTGAGAGTTTATTCAGATGGGATTCCTACCCATGACCCTCTGATTACTAGCAAGTCTGATGCTCCTGTATATCCACTGAGCTACAGCAACTTGTTGAGGGTTGGGCAATGTAACAAGGTTCTTGCAGAGGACATTTAAAAGCAATAAAGCATATCCTGCCAGGTTCTTGACTCACTATGTCAGTGGACATTTGTAGTTCATAAACCATGTGGGGTAAATACAGCTTGGACACATAAACAATGAATGAAAATAACTCAACACAAGTGTAACTCAGAAAAAGGTCTGAGTTCCACACGGATTTGGACCAATGACAGTTGGACACCTAAACCCACTTATAATTACCCTCTACTTGAGTTGTTAAAGTTCAGTGCTGGTATTAATATGTTGCTCTTCCAGCCTGAGTTAAAAACATCACTGACAGTGCTCTAATTGATCAGTATAAAACCGGAACACTTTTAAGAAAACTAGCAAACTACCATGTTCTCATCCACAAGCCAGCCAGTACAACTTTAGTAGCTAGCAGGAGATGTGGTTGCTGACCAACAGTCTCACGACTGACAGCATGCAATGTCATATACATATATAATAATTTTTTATGCAGTTGAATACACAAAATCAAGTACTGTCAGACTGGTAGATGCCATATAAACTAAAAAATTAATGTGCATTTTACCACAGTCAAACTTTTGGAGTTAATCAAACTAGATAACCAATTGCTACAAAATGGTTAATAACTTTCACTAATGAGGCACCAAAAGTTGAGGTTGACCGGAAAGGCTTATAAAAAATATCTTATTCTGCTTTTAGGAAGCAACCAACCAGATGGCAGGTTGGGCCCCAGCCAGGGGGGTTCAGCTGGTGGGAGTTCAGCCCTACTTGGAGGGGTGGTCAAGGGAGCTAACAGTCTGCTTACCAATATCAAGGGAGTGTCCAGCAAGATGGTTCAGTCTGTTGCAGGGTAAGTGTTCAGCGTCATTGGTTTCTTTGTGAAAAAGCTTTTAAGGTCTGGTTCAGTCTGTTGCAGGGTAAGTGTTCAGCGTCATTGGTTTTTTTGTGAAAAAGCTTTTAAGGTCTGGTTCAGTCTGTTGCAGGGTAAGTGTTCAGTGTCATTGGTTTCTTTGTGAAAAAGCTATTAAGGTGTGGTTCGGTCTGTTGCAGGGTAAGTGTTCAGTGTCATTGGTTTCATTGTGAAAAAGCTTTTGAATGTCTGATTCAGTCTGTTGCAGGGTAAGTGTTCAGTGTCATTGGTTTCTTTGTGAAAAAGCTCTTAAGGTGTGGTTTGGTCTGTTACAGGGTAAGTGTTCAGTGTCATTGGTTTCATTGTGAAAAAGCTTTTGAATGTCTGATTCAGTCTGTTGCAGGGTAAGTGTTCAGTGTCATTGGTTTCTTTGTGAAAAAGCTCTTAAGGTGTGGTTCAGTCTGTTGCAGGGTAAGTGTTCAGTGTCATTAGTTTCTTTGTGAAAAAGCTTTTGAAGGTCTGGTTCAGTCAGTTGCAGGGTAAGTATTCAGTGTCATTGGTTTCTTTGTGAAGAAGCTTTTTAAGGTCTGGTTCAGTCTGTTTCAGGCTAGGTTTGAGGAATCAGCTAAATGAGGAGATTGATAATAATTATATGATATGTGTTTAAGTCAGTACTAGTCAAAGGCAGGGGCAGAAGATGTCAGAGGTAAGCTTGGACAGAAAATGAAAAATGAGTGCTCAGGCAAAGCTGTACCAACTGTAAACTCTACCTCATGAGTACCATAAATGTTTATTTATTTATTTTGCTTTCACTGTATACAAATGAAATCACATAAAATTTATACTGCAGTGAGGCAGGCTACAACAGGCCATAGGCCTCTACATGGTAGACCACCCAAGCATAAAAACTATAAAAATATGACATAGTAGTAAAAAGATTACAAATGTTAAAAATAACACTAAATATCATAAACCTTTCCACAATTTCCCATAAGCAATGTGTTGCAATAGAATAAAAATTGAGTCAGAAAAAACTGAAGCTTACCTGAATTATGTTTCAGAAAGATCTTAGTTGTGTTTTGTTCTTTAATTTAACACATTGTATTTTGCAGATACGTCAAGAATGAAAATCTCGACCTTTCATACATCACATCAAGGGTTTTAGGTAGGTTACAATAAAGTCTGAAGTACCAATTTTAGACTGCTTGCTGTACTTCTCTCAATGAGCTGCACATGTTTTTAGTTTTGAAAACACGTTGAGAAAGTATATCTTTGAAACACTTCATAATTTTTTTATGAATTGTATGTGAGTTAAATGTTTTTGTAAAGGCAGTATAATTTATGTTACCAAAGCAATCTTTTGTCTCACAATGCCATTGCAAGATGAGTTGCATGAGCCATTGCTCCATGTAACACCATGTTCAATGGCTAAAATCATAACGAGACAAGTTGCATATTTCAATGAGCCCTGAAAATAAAATCCAGTTCTACTTTTCACAAAGATTTTAGATTTCCAGTTGTGGGAACCATTGAGGCATTTAACATGTCATACAGTTGCTGGTCCAACTTGTCTCAATGGCATTGCAAGACAAGTTGCACAAAAACCTGCCTCATGTAACATAAGCTTTACATGGTGGCATTCTTATCAAAGCTGAGTGATAAAATAGTTTTTTTAAAGTAGAAGATGCTCAGTGAAATCCTTCCTTGAACCAAGTGGCCTACTATGAGGGTCTTTGACTCCCCCTGCACAGGCACTTATCCACCACAGGTTAGCCCCCAGCAGAAGCTGGTACTCATTTAAACAGCGAAGTCGTCTGAAACAAAGTCAGGTAAAGTGTCTTGCTTAAGGACACAACACAGTGGCCTGACCAGACTCGAACTTGTGACCCTAAGATTACGAGTCAAACACGCTAACTGCTTGGCCACTGTGCCACCGACCCAAATGGTACCCTTGGAGGTTATCTAAGCTGAGTATCTTACTTTGAATAAGTTATTGAAGATGATTGATAATTGAATCATTTTTTGGTTGCAGTAATGTCCTTCCCAGCTGAAGGTTTAGAGTCAACGTACAAGAACAGTATCGATGATGTGCGAGAATACTTGGAATCAAGACACCACAACAATTACATTGTAATCAACGTGTCTCCAAGACAGTACAAAACTGCTAGGCTTAATGACAGGGTTAGTTTTTTGCCTTGACGCTGAGTTTAAATAAGCTTAATTTATTGACCAGTTAGGAATTTTTCTTGATTCTCCTTTCCCTTGAACAAAACTCAGTTGCTCAAAGTAAATCTAGTATCCTCCTCCACTGTACAAATCACAAGTAATGAAAAATATGTAAAGCTTACATGTAGAAACAAATCTATTCCACTGTAATCTGTTGTAACTATGTATTATTCATTGTTCACTTTAAGTCTGTTGTTTTTTTGTTTAGCAGATCAAAGTTGTAAACTAGACTTCCATGGTCTTTCTTTGCAATTCATATTTAGATATATCCCTTCCAGATACAGTATTTGTTTATGGTTTAATACAGATCTTTGCAGGTTGTCATGTCTTTTCACTATTGAGTAGCTATGGTGTATTTGATTCCTACAGGTTTTTGATTGTTGTTTGAATGCAGCGAGGCTTCCTTCGCTGGAGAAGCTTCTCTCACTGTGTAGAAAAATATATTCTTGGTTGAAGGCCGATCCAAAGCACATTGTTCTCATTCACTGTCAGGTAGGCTAAACTGTAGGGTTTACCCACACTTTTACCCACTTAAATTAGTTTTTTTTTATAATCTTCACTACACTAGGTATTCAGAAATCAAACAGGTTTTACAACCCGATTATGGGACCCCAAGGGCCTACGATTTAACGTTCTTACAGTATCCAAGAGACACAAAGGTCTAACCGTTTGCAGATGTTCGAGCAAATACAGCACCTTCTCAGTTATCATAACAACTCCAAAATCATTTTAGAGTTCTTATGATTATGGGAACAAACAGCAGAGAAGTTTCTCAATCTTCTTTTGTCTTTCTGAAGGAAACTTTAATCTTTTTTTGTTCCCAAAGTGTAACTAATACAAAAAGAGGGCGAATGAGCCAGACCTGGATTTCAGCTGACGTAATATTCACAAAGATCTTTTTCAAATCTGAACACCTTCAAGACCTTAAACAAAGAAACCTTTGCCTCAAACCACCAATCAAATAACAGCTGACTCACTCAAACCACCAATAAAATAACAGTTGACTCACTCAAACCACCAGTCAAATAACAGCTGACTCACTCAAACCACCAATCAAATAACAGCTGACTCACTCAAACCACCAATCAAATAACAGCT